>JAUCMX010000016.1:19823750-19851250 GCA_033459395.1 Hemibagrus guttatus | reverse complement strand
AATAACTTATCCAGTGTTTTAATAACTCCTCTAGGAAAATCTTAGCTACACTGAGCTTTATCTATAAAGCTATATCACGTGCTAGTAACCCAAGTGAAAAATTCGTTTTCACTTCCCGTGAACATGACAAGTACCTGGGGAGCACTAGCATTAGCTAGAACTTGCTTCCCAATGTCTAAATTGTTTTCAGCCACTGGAAAAAAACTGTAATAAAATATGCTATGAATCCTGAGCAATGCCCCAAACGCTTTTAAGGACATCAATGGTGTATTCTTCCTAACATTTGGGTTTAGTTTCCCATCAGTGTCACCGCTTCATCGCCAAACCGTCTCATAAAATGATATTTTTCAGTGTATCAAATTGTGATATTTCACAGCACTGTCCCGTAAAACTGCTCGCTTTCCTGTTGGTCCTTTTTTTGCTGTACCTTGAAGGTTGTTTATTATAACAGTTGTAGGACAAAAGGTGTACCGTGTGGATGCTCCACATGAATGCATATATAATCGTCGTCATGGTGGTCACTGGAAGGAGATGTTTATTTAGCATGTTTGGAAGGAGTCTCCAGTGTCAGTGCTGTGTAACAATTTGAGATAAAAGCACTAAGTTTTCTGACACAAGAACACGTGCTGTCTGTAAGAGTAACCCCACTTCGTCACACCGCGATTATTTTCACATAACGGCGTGTCTCGTCCCGTTTTAGTTGTTATGCATGCTATAATTCGCCTCATTAAGTTCTGAGCAGGACAAACCTGTAGCTCTGAATGAGGAACATGCTTCAACTTCTCTCTCTCTCTCTCTCTCTCTCTCTCTCTCAATCTTCCTGTCCTTGGATATATTGATGGGTGCGAGATGAGCGCTGACTCAGCGGTACATGTGGGACAGGATGTAATCAGTAACTCACTCCACTTTTATTCTCAGAGGAACAGCGAGAGATGGATAAGCAGAACGCCGATTAGTAAAGATGTTCAGCGTACATGTAGGTGCTCTGTCCTAGTTTGTCTGATTTACACACTTATCTTTCTGATTGTACCAGTACAACCAGTCAGCAGCCAATCAGAAGAGTTCAACGTCAAGAGATGTAAATTTGAGGATGTATTAATATTGTATTTCTTTAGTCTCTCTCTCTCCATTTCTGTCAACATCATCTCTAATCCCCAAATAAATAAACTAACTGCTGAACACTGTGTCTCTCTGGCAACCAGGAACTTTTTTTTTTTATTTCACTTAATTTTTTTTACTTTCTGTGTCTCTTTTTAATCTTTTAAATAAGCAACAAATCACACGGAGAGGTTTATCCTGATCCCCTATAGCCACCCAGTGCACGCGCACACACACACACACACATACATGCTGAGTCAACTCAACCCTGAGAAAGAGACAAACACAGAAACACAATGAGTGTTGGTTTTGTCAGCATTGTGTTGTTTACATGTTTTAGTTTGCACGTTCCGTCACCTTATGGCTGCTACGGCAACGGTGCGAAGAAAATAGATGGCCGCTGAGAACGAGAGAGAGACAGAGAGCGAGAAAGAGATAGAAATGAATAGATATAGATATAGTGAGACAAATAAAAAGTGAGATGAGAATATGAAACGAAACGGAGAGTGGATGACAGTCCAAAAATAAAGAGAGAGAGAGAGAGAGAGAGAGAGAGAGAGAGAGAGAGAGAGAGAGAGAGAGAGAGATGGGGAAGTGAATAATTGATGAGGTAGAGGATGTAGAAAGAACGGCAGAGAGAGACGGACAGAGCTTCCTGCATCCTTTTATCCCTCCTTAGCACATGCCTCTCTCTCTATCTTTCTCTCTCTCTTTCCATCATTTCTCTTTTCAGCCTCTCCCTCGTTTTCCCTCACCACCAGCTCTAAATGACAGACTGCAGTGTAATGCTGGGGCTGTTCTAATGCGCTCTCTCTCTCTCTCTCTCTCTCTCTGTCTCTCTCGTTCTCTCCCCCTCAGTCGAGCTGCCTCTCTCTCTCATTCCTCCTACTCAGTGGAAAAATCTTCAAAGGCATCGATTACACTTGATCCCGTTCAACTACGTGGCATTCAGAAGCAAACGACACACAGATATAACCAGCACACACACACACACATACAAACACTGTTTACTGGTTTATACACCTACCTAGGTCATCGCACAAGAACATTACACAACAAATTCAGCACTTGGGATGATACGAGTCACTAGTAATTGTTTCCAGTGATTTTAATGATTCGACTGTTATGCCACGGCACCACGAGTACCAAACAGAGACTTTGAATGAATAAGTGCACTTCATCAATTTGTCAAATGCAATCGGCATGGGTGTCACAACTCGGTTCTAATAGCTTTTCTATTGAATAGGCAGTCTTCAGCAGTGTCTGATAACATTCCCGCTCGAGTACGACGGAAAAGCCGGAAAGTTCTTTGTGGTCGTCTGCTTTGTCTCCTAACATGAAAGCAAACGTTGAGTCAAAGCTCAATCAGACCTCAATGTTTTTCTACTGTGGGTTCTCCTGTTAATGTCAATGCTGTTAATCCTGTTAATGCTCTTTTTTTTACATTAAGAGCAATTAGAAATATAAAAGTTAAGATTAGTAAATAAAAAAAGTAGCAAGGAAGCAAAAAACAACAAAAGGATTGTTAGCTATGTCAAATTCAATTACAATCTATTGCTAAGACATTTTACAAGCTTGATAAACATTAAGACATTTTACAAGCTTGATAAAATACTCAAAAGGTCTTTTCACACCACACTTGATCCTGGGATATAGTCGTTCTAAACCCTGCCTAGAACAACGTTTCACACTTGTAATTTCGGGTTCCTGGAATTATAGAACCCTGCTCTGAAGCTTCTGCAGTGTTTAGCCAACATTGAGGTGTGAAATGATGTGCTGTTCGAATATTACGACTAGTTGCTTAGCAACAGACACCCAGTCAGAAATTGTACATCATGTAAACATCTCATATCATGTGCTTTGCACTGTCACAGAACCTCGACGTATTGTTTATACAGTCTCATATCGTACAACGTTTTCTATTTCTTTTTGTTTTCAAGGCTTTGTGCATCTCACAAGGTTTAGCACTGCCATGGAGATGTGATAGCTTGGTAGTTAAGGTGTTAGACTACTGATTGGAAGGTTGTGAGTTCGAATCCCAGGTCCACCAAGCCACCATCGCTAGGTCCCTGAACAAGATGAGATTTAAAAAAATACAACCTAGAAAATGAGATAAAAATTTAGTTGCTTTGGATAAAGGTGTGTGGAAAAAACCCTAATAGCGGTCCCAGAGTGTTCTATTGCTCTTACACCACCACAGCAATTTGACAATGCTTCCAAATATTGATTTATTACAGAGCATCATAATTTTTAATCCATATTTAGTTACGTTACCTTCCTGTGACTGAAAAAGTCTCTGCTTTACCTCATACCGTTGCTGATACTGGAGACTCCTTCCACATATCCATACATTTTGAATATATTTATGCAGTGTGTCCACTATACAATTCCCCAGGTTACTATAGAAGCCAAGTTAGTATATATACTAACTTATAGAAGCCACTATAGTAACAATTACATACTACAACAAATTCATTAATATAAACCTATGGACAAAGAGCTGCTGTTACAGAAAATATATCAACACGTTTTAAACGGTCAGGATTGAGTGGTCAGAATTCAGTGGTGTCTTGATATAATCCTGACTTCGATCAAGATAATCTCCTTAGAAACAGCACTGGGAAAAAGGCCAGAGGTTCTTGTCCGGGTCCTGCACTATAACCTTAACACGCATGTTGGTTCTACATAATTTAACTCAAACAAAATAAACAGCGCTGTAGGAACCTGCGATCGGAATGACGCAAAATCCTTGCGTGTGAACACAGCCTGCTGAAGGATGTCAACCGTGACGGGCGCCATATTTGGACAGAAACCCACAACATTTGCTGCACAGATGCTTAGAAAACCTCTTTTCCACACATTAACAGTAGAAAACCTGGTAATATTCAGATATTCGGTCATGCCAGGAAAACACAACCTAGATCTCTGTAGTGTGTGTGTGTGTAAGAGAGAGAGAAAGAGAGTGTGGACATAAAACAACTTTCAATGCAGTAAACCTATGAAGTCAAAAATTAACACAGCAGACTAAACACTTAAAGACAGCCTACAAAAGCCCGCTGTTGTCTGAAAAACACGGACGAGACTTTGAAAATGTGCTTATTTGTTCGTTCGGATCGAAGCTAACACGCGCCGAAAGTGCAAATAAAAGCTATGTGGTGAACTTTGAAAATGCTCACAGCCGGTGTTTATAGCGTCTCTTCAGACTGAGTTGATGACAGACGGTTATTTCAAAAGGGATCGACTTTTAGACGGATCACATGTGCTTTACTGTCTTCGCTCCTATTTGTAGTCGCTGCTCCATATTTGCATAAAGTTCGACTTTTCTTTTCAGCTTCGTTGGACACACCCACGTCTAGTCGCTAACCGGTCGCTGTCGCTCATGTTGCCTAGTAACCAACATTTACATTTATGGTTCTTGTGTTTGGTACTAAATCTGTTTAACAGTAATTTTTTTTAATTCTTAGCATTCTAATTATAACTGGAATTTAATCTTTAATCTATTTACTTAGACTTATAATAATAATAATTATTATTATTATTCTTTTCTTTTTTCTGAAGAAAAAAAAATACTATTTTGCTGAACTGGTACAAGAAGCTAATGTTCTAAAATCTCAATTAATTTAATTCTCATTTGCCTTTTTTTTTTAATTAAATTCTGAAATAATTAAGAATCTCTTGCTTGGGAAATCTCTAGCTTGTGATTTCCTCAGACAGCGAGGTAAAGAGAGCAAGGTATACACGGTAGTCGTGCTCGTGTTAGGATGAACTGTACCAGCTGGCAGATGGTTTTATCAGGAGTCGTTCAGTTCAAGGACAGAGAAGCAGACAACATGTCTACCAAAACACACACACACACGCTCAGACTAAATACCAGCAACCCCAATTACAGCAGGGTCGAAAGCTCCGAGTACACAACCAAGAGTGAGTTTAACTTCACCTGTTACAAATACACTAATCCTGTAATGAAACTGAGTCTAAAGCAATACTTCATTTGTATAGGAGTGTGGATTTGCAGGACACAGCAAACTGCTATAGTAGTAATATTTCATTACACCTGTACAGCTTATACTGTTAACACAGTGTAATAACTATAAAATAAAATGGAATAAAAGGATACATAAACACAGGAAAGAACATAAAGGAAAAGAACTTATCTATTTGGCGATATAGTTTTCTAGAGCTAATAATCTTTTTATTTCGTATTTATTTATTCGTACATTCTATTCTCGTTTCACAGATCTGATCTGATATAAAAAACACATTTATATCATTTTGTAGATTAACGGCACAGAAAAAAATTAGTGCATTCAGACCACTTTTGGACCTTTGAGTGCAACATAGACAGTGTCAGATCTAATTTATGGGGGACTAATAGAGAGGAAAAGATTACAGTTTAACACACATACTCACTCTCACACTCTCTCACATCTCCACACACTTGTTCCCACACCCATTGGCACAGAATCATGAACAGCTGGAGCATCTGCCGTTATAACCTTCTGCACCGACCTTGACCTTGATCACAATCAAGCGTATTACCACAATCATTGCGTGCACGAGACTGAGACTGAGATTAAGCTTAATAAAAATCATTAGCATCTGAACTAACTGTAATGGCAGGGTCGAGCGCGTTTCCTCTTGCTTCCTTACTTACACGAGAGAGTGAGGCTATACAGGGTGGAGGCGACATAAGGCATTATGAAAACATTTCCTTTTGCCCGTTTTGTGATGGCAAATGTTACACTAATGTTCACTGGCATCGGTGACATCGTGAGGGCGAATTCAAAGTAGGGGAATCCCCAATCAGTAGGCTACAGCCTGACCCTGCTGTAACACTACTGTCCCTTCTCATAACATAACAATACAGGGTGTTTTTCGAATTAGCTTCACAGCTAGCAATATCTGAACTGAACCTGTTTTTATTACCACTATTTCTATTTTAATACGTTACAAAGATTAACTACAATGTTTTTTTTACTCTTTTTAAAGTGCACGAACACTGATGCTTCCTTTCTAATCAAAACAAGTTTAGCTGCATTCATGCTAGAAATTCACCTCAGGAAAACAAGCGCTATTTAAAAAAATGTTCAAATCTCTTTCCTCAACTTTTTATTCTGATACTTTTAATAACATTTAACGCATTATTCATATTTACAGTTCTCTCCAGGCACTGGTACATCTGCACTCGTGCTAGTAATATATGTCAAGAGCTACTTATAGCTTCATGTTAGCTTTAGAGCTAGGAATATCTAAACTGAAACCTGTTTCCTTAACTTTTTATTCCAAATTCTGATACTACTAATACCATTTAATACATGTTCTTTCCACAATGTGTTTTTTTTTTCTTCTTTTTTTCCCCCATCATTTTATCAATACAAGTACAGCAACACTCATGCTAGGAATTTACCTCAGGAGTACAAGTGCTACTTAAAACATGCTGCCTCTCTAGGACTAAATACGGAATAAAACATGACAAAATGAATACACAACTCATAGCTGAGTCAAGAATTCAGCAACATGTTCAGGAATTCAGGATATGTGGTATATTAGATAAAACGACGATTAACGCAAACCAGTTATCTAGGACAAGCCTAACACTTCTCTTCCAAGTCTCTGGTTTCAACTGAGAGTGGGAATCTTTGCATTTGGACATTTTCAAGTGACCATATTTTGGCAACGTAACAGATGAATCAATAACTCTGTTGACCATTTACTCTACTATCCCCTCCTGTGTAAGTGTGTGTGTGCGTTAAGTGACACCAGATGCTCGGACAAAGGGGTGTGTGTGTGTGCTTTCTGTAGCACATTCCAGTCCGAGGTACTCCAGCTGACCCAGTGCTCCAAAACAAGTCATGCGAGCTCTTTGTGTGTGTGTGTGTGTGTGTGTGTGTGTGTTCAAACAGTCCAGACCAGGTCAGCTAGCATAACTTGACTCCTGATCTCAGTAGTATATATTTAGCTGATACGTTGCTATCTCACATGTATGAACTGGGGGTTTGTTGTGTAATGAAATACAGCGGTAATATTAGCTATCTCTAACATGCTGTTACAGTTATATTTGAGTTTAGCGTCTCTGTGCACTGTCATGCTTGAATGGGTTGAGGTATCTCGTATGCTACCTGCAAACTGCTAAGAAAGTTACCTTCCTTTTTTTTTAGCAACTCTCCTTTGTGAGCTTGTTAGCTTGAATTCTAATTCAAACAATAGCATGCCCCGTATTGCTTCTAAATTGTGAGATGCTAGTTAGATTTCCATCCACCTACTAGCTTACATACGGTGCCTGAATTAGCTATTAGTATGTTATTAGACCAATACCAGTCTCATGTTTTGGATCCTGTTCTGGTCACAAGCTTCAGGATACTTAAGACTGTAAATCTGTTGAACACTTAGGACTATAAAACAAAGTAAGAAACTTTAATCAAGACCTTTTTGTTTACACTTGTCTGGAGCTTATTATTTATATCATTTTATCCTGGTTGACTTCCTTACAATTTGAATGCAATGCTCATGTCACATGGTTGTTGCAGTGAAAGGGTATAACAGGTAGTTTTATCATTATTTATACTACTCACGCCAGCCTATTCATATCCCCTTACATTCACAAAGCATGTAACCCTCATACCATGATTGGCACTTGCTGTACAAGAGAAAAGGTATGACATGTGTTTGACTGGCATTTCTTGAGACGGTTGCTGAAGGATCGTAGTGTGTGTGCGTTTTATGTTACTCACCTTTTAAACGCCTCGCTCGGGTTCCTCTCACACTCTCCAGGCTTCAGCACGTTCTGGATGGCAGAGTCACGAATTTTTTCCTCGTACTGTGGTACGAGCCCACTTCTGCAGATTTGTGTCACCAGGCCTCGTATGAACCCGCTCACACACACCGTGTCAGAATCGTCGGCGCGGCAGAAGTGAAATGCGAGGCAGAATTGGCTTAAACCGCGATGATTGCCGTGCTGCGAGCTTGGCCACAGCAGCTCCGTGCAAAGTGCTGTTTTGCCGCTTCCTGGTCCTCCAACCAGCAGAACGCCCCATGATCCTGATTTCCCTGCACCTGATGAGGCGCCACCCCCTGAGACAGGTGCACCTTCCCTTCCTGAGCCGCAGGAAGTGCCAGTTTTCTCCTGGAGGCAGTGCTGGATCTTGTGGAAAACCCACTCTCGGCAGTAGAAGCGCTTTCCCTGCAGTAAACTCGTCTGAGCCATGGTAACGGATTTATGGCTAGCTATGCACACACCAACCCATTGTGCCACACATGCACGCTTCGGGGACGCATCGGGTTATTCAGTGATGGTGCTTCTTTTTAAAAAAAAAAAAAAAAAAAAAAAAAAAAAAAGACAAAATCACATCAAAGGAATGGAAATGGCTCAGAAGAAGGCAGGTTGTTGCAGGTTCAGCCTACGGTGCAGATTTCCCAAGTTTCCCATTCGTGTAGCATCTTGAGTAAACGTTCACATTTATAATATCGTTGTTATTATTATTGTTTTATTGTAGGTAGCGTTTAATATCCAGTTCCTGGAGGGATCATAGTGTCCATCCCATGAGTCATTTCATTGATGCCTTTCTGTCTGGAAAAAGAAAATCAGAAAGCTTTAGCACAATCACGGAAATGGATCCAGAATGAAACAAAAGTCCTACACAATTTAAGCTTTAAGTGGTTACATTAGCCTGCATCTTAATCTTTACATTCATTATACATTATCCTTTCTAGAATTGTCCACATAAGACAATTGTTTATTCACAACCCTTGCTAACTGCTAGCTAACATGTTACATGTAAAACAGACAGTAGGCAGTAAGAGAGTAATCAATAGCTTGTCATATAGCATGCTAGCTAGCTATAAAGCCAGTTCATTAGCACTTATTAGCAACCAATACTGTAGCTAAATGTTGTGCCAAGAAAGTTTGTATAATGTAAAACTAATTTTGACACCTTTCTATCAGAACCAGCATTAAATTCTTCAGCACTTTGAGCAACAGTATGTCTGTTGGCTCGGACCACACGGGCCAGCCTTCACTCTCCACATGCATCAGTGAGCCTTGACCGCCCATGACCCTGTCGCCGGTTTAACCACTGTTCCTTCCTTGGACCACTTTTGATAGATACTGACCACTGCAGACCAGGAACACCCCACAAGAGCTGCAGTTTTGGAGATGCTCTGATCCAGTCGTCTAGTCATCACAATTTGGCCCTTCGTCAAACTCGCTCAAATCCTTACTCTTGCCCATTTTTCCTGCTTCTAACACATCAACTTTGAGGATAAAATGTTCACTTGCTGCTTAATATATCCCTCCCACTAACAGGTGCCATGATGAGGAGATAATCACTGTTATTCACTTCACCTCTCACTTCTCAGAATGTTATGACTGATCTGTGTATATATACTTTTGCATCAATACCACTATACAATTCAATTCAATTCAATTTATTTGTATAGCGCCTTTTACAATGGACATTGTCTCAAAGCAGCTTTACAAAAATAGTGAAACAGAAAGGAGAGGAAAACAAAAAAAATCATTAAATTATTAAACTATTCTATCCCTATTTATCCCTAATGAGCAAGCCTGCAGCAACGGTGTCAAGGAAAAAGCTCCCTGTGATGATATGAGGAAGAAACATTGAGAGGAACCAGACTCAGAAAGGAACCCATCTTCATTTGGGTGACACTGGACAGTAAATAATGTAAATGTAAATAGTGTACTTTCTACAACAGCAACCAATGGCCCAGGAAGAACTGTTAGGTCAGTGTAGTTTCTGAGTTCGTTATGGACACTAATTCCTTCCTGTCAAAAGCTGACAGATGTAACAGCAGATCGGTGACGGTGTGATCTAGTGATACTGTACTATTGTTTTAGGACACTATACTAATATTATGGACACTCCTAACTGCTGCTATATGATCACACCAATACAATACAATGAAACTCTGATACTTGCTTATACACCAATACAATACTTTTATATAATTAAACAGTATTAAGACCTTGTCTGTAGTATTTATCCATCAACACACTAATACAACAGATCAACTACATCGCACTAATACGTTGATATACTTCAGATACTCTACATTGATAATACAATATTAAGACACATGCATACTTGTGCACTGTCTATATCAACACATCAAGACGACGAGACTCTGATCAATATATCCATACTATAAACACTTTCATATAAAGCAATACTGAATACTGGGCGATGGTAGCTCAAGTGGTTAAGGCTTTGGGTCGTTGACAAGAAGAGCGGGGTTCAGGCCCCAGCACCGCCAGGCTGCCACCGTTGGGCCCTTCAGCAAGGCCCCTGACCCACCCTGCTCCAGGGGCGCTGCATCATGGCTGACCCTGCCCTCTGACCCCAACCCCCAAGGATGGGATATGCGAAGGAAGTTTTTCACTGTTCAGTATTGTATATGTTTCAAACAAAGACAACTTAACACACTGATATATTAATGAGACGATAATGGATACTACAGATACAGCAACACACCAGTACGACGCTTCTCAGCTACTGATACTACAACACAACGATAGTCTAAAACTGGATCAATACACCAATACTACAAATATACCACAGTACTACAACCGATACCTTGAGTCCACAAACCGATACAGCAAGAGAAACAATACTCTTGACGGTAGGAAACATTTGTAACTGTATGTAATGTGCAATCGCACGTATAATGAATGTCTAACAGCCTCATTGTCCCTAAAAGCCTGATCCATTTCTTATCGATCATACATATCGATCATTTCGATCATCGCGGCGACTTCACACAAATCCCATCAGAATCCATTCCTTTCTCGAAGAAACTCAAGTTAAGCCAAGTTATTAAGCGCAATGGGCGATATATCGATTTCTAGAAAACGCAAATAAAATTGTTTTGCTTAACCCTCAAACAGTTTTCTAGAGCAGAAGAGAAATGAGTTGCATTTATGATGTTTCCAGCTCCTTAACGTTAACAGATCCCGCATATGTGCAAAAGGCTTTTATAAACAACACAACAGTCAGTGCTGCATGTGGCATAAAAAATCGCAGTCTAACTTCAGTCTATTATGCACGATCATATATATTTTTTTCCTCTTCCTTTTTATGCTTTTTGCTCTGCATTTTTTTTTTCTTTCTGAAGCTCAAATGACCGACGCTTTTTTTTTCTCCTCTTCTTCTTCTTCTTCTTCTTCTTTCTCTCACCTCTCACTCACTCCTGCTTAAAATGCAGACGAGATGATTTAAAATCCGAGTCCGGAAAAATATATCCGTCGTTATTTGTTAGTGCAAATAAAAAAAAAAAAAATAATAAAAATAATAAAAATAAAAAACACCGACTCTTATTTTTTCATATCTTGCTTTTCGCCCCCGCTCGGTATAGTTGCTCCGCTCTTTTCTTCCAGCGGGACACCGGAGCGCTCACGCATACAAAACAGACACCGAGGTGGACTGCTGGCGGTGTTGCCAAATCCTCGTATAAACTACCGATTTAACCTACTTTTGAACCCGTTCTCAGTATAAGCATGAGTTCTGTGTTTTATTGTATGAATGTATATCAATTGGGGTCCACTCATACACTCATACAACTATCCTTTATGACAATGTAAATTTCATTAAACGTATGTATTAACTTTACATACATTAACTTATATGAAATGTTATGTTTTCTAGCATTTTTTTTTTTTAATTATTTTGCGTTTAAAAAAGCTGTGGTAAAATTTGTGAGATTTGTGTTACTTAATCTGAATCAATCTGCCATTTAAATCTAAAATGCAACAAGTATATATTCGGAATTTTCGGGATTATTCTATTTTCTTTTTTTTGTGCTAAAACTGGAATTTCCTCATCAAACCTGGCAACCCTGAATGCTACGTCACTGCTGGAGCCGGAAGTAAACTCCCAAATCGGAAAACGAATAAGCTTGCTTGAATTCAAATTTGATTCACGAACCAGAAAGCTCCCAAGAAAGCCAAAACAATGGCATATGCCAAATATATCCGTGTATATAGAGATAGTTTATTATTATTATTATTACGCTACATTCAGAACTTATCAACATGTCCATGCACAAAATCAAATACCGTCGTCACATCCGGGTATTATGGCCATATTCCCCTACCTTTTATATCTAACCAGATGTGTAGTTATCTAATCAAAGAAAACTCTTTCATCTTCTTAATGGAGATGATAACTGTCATATTTTGTAAGTTATGGATATGATTATAGTTTCTAGCTTATTAGCAAATCACAAATCATTAGAAATATCTTTAAAAAGAGTTGTAAACAAAACCTTTGACTGAGGTTGGGTTGCCAGCAAGGGATGATGGGATTTGGGGTTTTTACAAATATTAATGTCTAGTCACACAGGGGCATTGGTGGATCAGTGGTAGGTTTCTTGCCTATCATGCGGAAGGCCCAGGTTCGATCCCCAGCCACTGGATGCAGTGCTGGTCCCAAGCCCGGAAAAATGGGAGGGTTGTGTCAGGAAGGGCATCCGGCGTGAAACATTTGCCAAGTTGTTGTGCGGACCAGTTGGTCCGCTGTGGTGACCCCGAACAGGGAGCAGCTGAAAGCAACATCATCATCATCATCATCAATGTCTAATTACACACTGCACTTTAAAACCACTGACAGGTTAAGTGAATAATGTTGGTTATATTGTTGTAACGTCCCCTGTCAGGGTTGGGATGTGCTAGTCAATTGAACAGGTTGGTAAGCAGGACAATTGGGCAAGCTGAGGGAATTGGACAGGGGCCAAATTGTTAACACTAGACGACTGGGTCACTCTGGGGTGTTCCTGATATGCAGTGGTTAGTATCTACCAAAGGCAGTCCAATGGAAGGACAACTGGTGAACCAGTAACAGACTCATGGGCACCAAAGGCTTATTGATGCACGTGGGCGTAAAGGCTAGCCCTTCTGGTCTGCTCCCACAAAAGATCTGCTTTAGCACTTAAAAATACTCAAAATTTCATGCTGGATATTATAAAAAGGTGTCAGAAAACACATTGCATCACAGCTTTCTCTATATGGGGCTGCATAGCTGCAGACTGGTCAAATTGCCCATGCTGACCCCTAAAGCCTAAAGGTTTGCAGTGGATTATTAAAGAAATTGAACACAGTGAAGACCATAAGAAGCTGTCCACCAAGAGTCAGTGTTTGTTCAAGGAGAGAATAACTCAAAGAAGCAACCATATTGGAAAAATACACTCCTTTACACACTGTATATCAGACTTTTCATGTTATTTTCATCTTTTTTACCCTTATATTACACAGATAATGAATATTATTAAAGGAGAAAATGATAATAGAAAGTAAAAAGTAAAAAAAAAAAAAAGTAACCTTAAAATGATTAGCAGGTTCAGTTATTCTTGGACAATGCTGAGGCACCAGCATAGCTTACTTATCTGTCAGCAATGTGTAACATTAATAATACACCACTGTTTGTTTATGAAATACAAAAAGCAAGAAACTGTAGGTAGAAAAGACAATTTTGGTTGATTATTTTTCAGACTATTTATATATTTTTTTGATAAATTAATTGATTAAATTAATTTTCATACATTTATGTATGTACATTAACATTTATGTAAACAATATTCTAGTAAATAATTGAACTTTTTTTTTGTGGAAAAAAAATCCAATTTAAAAAATGCTCAGAATATTCAGAATATATCAAATTGATATTTATAGTTTTGGACTCAATTGAACATCGAACCCTGAAAGTATTCATTTTAATCTTCAGTGGCATCCAAGATTTTTTGTAATGGAATTCTGAGTTCGTTAAATTTGGTTAATGGTTCCCTATATTACCCATAATACTGTTGTGCTGTTGTGGGATTTTGCTCTCACTTTATGTGAAAGAAAAGGAAAAATAAAGCAATGCAGCAGCACTTTAGTTTATCAGTTTGTCTGTCTTTCTCACTTCCTGCAGCCATCTTGTACATTATTAACTAGCTGAGGCAAACTCTCAGTTGTATCTCTGCATTCAGGAACTTTCTAGAAGTCTCTGGAACCTGTATTTCTCATGAAAAATCTGATGCTGAAGAACGGTAAGTGGGACACAAACCTCTTTCCCCCCCAAATTTTTTTCCCCCCTAACAGCAAAAGCTGACTATTATCCATTATTTTTGAGCCACTGACTTTTTTCTTATTCAACAACATTAGCGATTATCGATTATAGCGAGTCTCAATCACGTCACAAATATTTCAATATAAACATATTTTCATTGTAATTGTGGTACTATTTAAATGTTATTCTGAACATTGGATCTGCTGTTCTCTCAGTCCATTTTTTTCGTTAAGGATATTACAATTACAGAACACTAATTACACCATCATTAATGGCTTTTGTTTGATAGCCTACAGTGTGATCATAATTTTATTTGAACAAGTGTCCAGGTCAAAAAATCTCCCTCCTTTGCCATAATTCTCCTTTAGACTAAAACTTCTCTGCTGTGTCACTTGCCTGTTTTCAGCTGTTTCTCTTTCTTTCTCTCTTTCTTTCTTTTTTTAACAGCACTTTAAAACACCCACACAACAATTTAGACATCAAACTAAATGGCTGCCATGATTTGCACGTACCATTTCAATTTCTGCAGCGCAACAGCCATTTTCAGCTCCCAATCCTTAAAGCAAACTGGAAATCCACTTGGCTGTTTCCCAGGCTATCTGACCCAATCAAGGGAATTTGGATAATTACTGCGATTTTCCCTTGTCTTTGTAGCCAGAGAAGAAGGGTTGCCAAATTTGAACACTAAAGTAGATCTCGAAGGAGGTGAAGGTTTCAATCCTACTGTGTTAATCAGCCACCTCTGAGAATATGGAAAACCTCCTGTGGGGTCTACTTGGCACCTCCATGCCAACGTGTGTCATTATAACTAACAGACCTGTGATTTCTCTTCCATTTCAGTCAGTGAGGGGGAGATCCTGAGTGCTGTGATTATGTAAAATATCAGCTTGCCACATTTGAGGCTCATTCTGTATGCTAAGCTCTCCTTGTCCCCAGCTCTGAAGATTTCTGCTTAGTCATGGTTAAGCACTTGGGATGCAACAATATTAGAGATGATTTGGTGACATCAATCAGCCAAGACGTTTTCTATGATGCTAATGTAGGTAATATAATGGTTCCATGATATGATATGATTAGTTAGAAATGCAGTTTACAGAAATTTGAATAAATCTTTTGGGTGACATGACAGTAGTCCTGATTGATGGCTGATAGTTCGGGCTGATCAGATGATTCAGATTGATATATCAATTTAAAAGGCAAGGGCTAAGCACTCTTAATCTCTGGCTTGCTGAAGCAATACAAGGATGTATTTACTGACAGAGACTTTGTAGCACTACTGTAATTTGCTCTGCATAAGGATGTCTGCCAAAGATATCACAAAATGTAAGTGACTGAAAGGAGACGATGTTCATAAATAAATTATTATTGATAATATTTCATTAGGGGGGGGTCACGGTGGCTTAGTGGTTAGCACATTTGCCTCACACCTCCAGGGTTGGAGGTTCGATTCCCGCCTCCACCATGTGTGTGTGGAGTTTGCATCGGGGGTTTCCTCCGGGTACTCCGGTTTCCTCCCCCAATCCAAAGACATGCATTGTAGGTTGATTGGCATCTCTAAATTGTCCGTAGTGTGTGATTGCGTGAGTGAATGAGAGTGTGTGTGTGCCCTGCAACAGGTTGGCACTCCGTCCAGGGTGTATCCTGCCTTGATGCCCAATGATGCCTGAGATAGGCACAGGCTCCCCGTGACCCGAGAATAGATCGGATAAGCGGTAGACAATGAATGAATGAATATTTCAGTAGAAACACATTATTCATAAAGGGCAGACGACGCTATCAAATCATGGCCATCTGTGAGCTCATGTACAGTCTGGTTGACTAGTTGTGACCTGATTTTCATAATTTGACTCTGCGCACCAACACAATCAATTCAATGGTTAACTGTTTAGGAATTACAGTCATTTTTACATAGATCTTTCATTGTCACAGGCTCCAAAGTAATTCGATGATTGCCTGATAAGCCAGTTTCACGGCCAGTTTTGGCCTCATTGCTTCATGACAAATGAAGTAAAAATTTGCATTTGGTTGCTGTTTATTGGACCTCTCAATATGCGTATTGATGCAAGTGAAGGAGGCCATCATTAATTTGGTACATTCTTAAAAAAAGAAGGGATGCACTGGCAAACTTAGCAACAGCAAAGGGCCTGGTTGACCATAGAACAGCTAAAGTGGATGATCATTTAAATTTATAGCATTTGACCGATACCCTTATCCAGAGCAACTTACATTCATCTAATTTTATACAACAGAGCAATTGAAAGTTAAAGGCCTTGCTCAAGGGCCCAGCATTGGCAATGTGGTGGTCCTGGGATTCACACAAACTCACAACCTTCTGATCAGTAGCCCAACACCTTAACCACTGAGCTACCCCTTCCCTTGAGCTGAGCTACCCCTTCCCTGATCACTGATTAATAATTTCCTTGGTGAAGAAAAACATCTAGCCAAGTCAAGGACACTCTCAAGGAGGTGGATGTATCATTATCAAAGTCTACAATCACAACGGACACCTTCATGAACCATTGCTAACGCTCAAGAACAGAAAGTTCAGGATAGACTTTGCTAGAAAACATCTAAGAAAAACTTATACCAGAATGATAGGAATGGAAGTTTATGGAAAAGGAATGGAAGGGCTCATGATGCAAAGCATATCACATCATCAATCAAATGTGATGGAGGCAGTGTTATGGCATGGGCATGTATGGCTGCCAATGGAACTGCGTAACTGGTGTTTGATCATGTGAAAGCTGACAGAATTAAAAGGATGAAAATTCAAAGTGTATAGAGCTATACTATTTGCTCAGATTCATCCAAATCCTGCAAAACCCGATAAGACCACACTTCACAGTACCCAAAATATACAGTGAAAGGAACCCAAAAGGCAAGGGCTGAGTAAGACCCCTGACCTCAATCTAATTGAGCAAGCTTTTCTGAAGCTCACTGAAGGCAAAGCTGTAGACCCACAAACAAGTAGGAATTAATGGTGGACTTCAATTATGTTTGCCCAGATCTACAAAGCTAAAATTCTTAAGTTAACCCTACATAGTGCATGTGTGGAATTGGACAATAATTCGGCTATAATTCTGATCCATTATCCTGCAACACAATATAAGATAATGGTAGTGTCCTGTTTACATGCTCACTTGAATATTGGGGTTGTAGAACTTCGGGAATCCTTGTTTTGTTTTAATCCGAGGTATCAAACATATGGCCTGCAGATGGGTACCAGTCCAATGGTCCAACAAGTGAAATTAGAATCGACAAATTAATTTGTGATCCTAATTAGATTGAATTTTTTTTTTTTTTTTTTTTTTTTTTTTTTACAAAAATCTGTTATTCCACTTGGGGCAAAACAAAGCAGTATTTTTTGTTCAAATTTTAAAAGACAAAGACCACCAACACCAACTGCTTTGTGTCAGACTTGGTGGCTTTGGAAGCCTTACCTGGTGGTTAAAGCCTTGCTGCTAAGCTCAAGGGCTGCTGGTTTGAATTTGGCTTGTCCTCACACTGAGCTGAGGGAGATGTGGAGGTTGGCTGGAGAAATGCTGGAGCAGTCAGTGTGCTGAAAGCATGGCTCCCTATATAATGCAAAACTAAGTCAACACCCTCTCTTCAGGCTCCATAATCCCCCTTGTTGAGATCCCTTGAACTGAGGGGGCAGCTCCCTGGATGTTACCCCCTCTCTCTAGAGTCACACCCTCCAGCCATCCTTCCCCTTCCTCATCTCTTGTTGTGCCACTCATTCCTGAACTATCTACATTCATGTCCTGGAGACCTGGCTGGGGTTTAAACCTCTTGACCTGGTGACAGCGCTCATCCAGTTGAGCCACAGGATGTCATACTAGCAACTTGTATCATAAAACTTTTCAGTTTTGTATACTTCCATCCTGCTCTATAGTTAATCAGACGTACAGACTCAAACCAAGGATGTCAAGCATCAGAGACCATGATACTAACTCCTGAAGGGTAGGCAATGCAGTTGCTTATTGGACTTTTGGCTAAGTAAATGGCACAACAGTGCAGGTAAAAAAAGAAATGTTTCAGTCTCTGAAAAAGAACGAAATGTTTAGTATAGAAGGGGGATATTGCTTAATGGCCTTGCTCCAATCCCAGCAGGGGCAGCTGGCATTTGAACTCGCAACCTTCCAACCAGTAGTGCAACAGCATAACCACTGAGCTACATCTGCCCCATCTTTTTGAGATGAAACATTGCTTGTTTACTAAACGTCCTAGATTTCACAAACAGGAAGTTCCATCTGAAGATTCTAGAAAATAATTGAGTGATACTTGTGTAACACTTTTGCACTATGGCAGCCTTATTGTTTCTCAACTGATCCATGTTGTAATACATTAATTGTCCACATGACAGCTAGTATGAAAGTATGTCTGTGTGTTATATTAACAAACAGATGGTGACCCAGTTTAGGCTGGGGATTTGTATTTCTAGATAATAGATGATTGCTGCTGCCTTTTTGTCCAGCTTTTCCATGCTGGGTTTGAGGGGGACACCAAACTCTAGTGATCTTCAGAATAATAGAATAATCAGAACGCTGAATTTTCATAAGGATGGTACAAATGGTCACATGACCACAGGCATTTACCCATTTACCCCCTTTTGTAAATAAAAAGCATATATATAAGTTAAAGTGTCTAAAACAGTTACATAACTACAGACACACATGCTATATTTGGTAGCTGTAATCTTTTGAATGTCTGTAATTGATTTGTAGCAGTTGATGGAGAGAAGAGTCTATACCATCTAAGAGTCTATAGAGACTCACCCTAGTTCTAACACTAACTGTCACATGACATCTAGGTTAAAAGATAATGCATTCTTCCTCCACTCCGTCTCATCTTCAAACTGCCGCATACTGCCCTCTTTGCCCTCGTCTCTCTGATTGACAAAGGAGAGAATAATATCATCCCTCCCAACCAGAGTGTACAAGCAATTTTGATCTTTTGGACTCCAGATCAAGGACGACTGTGGCTTCATCAAAATTCAGACGCCACTTCTCTCAACACTTTTCCTCTGCACCACTCAGGAGCCCAGTCATTTATTTTTAAACAATTTGCAAAGAGTACTCATTGGCTAACATTACTTAAGCCTAAATAAAGCCTAGCCAGACTCCAGGACTCCAAGCCCAATCATGCTGTGAGGGAAGAGCAATCAGTATAAATTCAAATTAAGCATAATTATTAATCAGCTGTGCAATCAAGAGTCAATCATTTATATTTTGATATTTTGTTTTCAAACTTTATACAAGTTTTACATCAATGTATTGCTTAGAACACATTTTGAATAGGTTTGGCTTTATTGAAAGTCAAAATGGCTAAATACCCATAGAATTTCCAAATAAAGTCCTCAATTATGGTGTATATGAAGAAGTTGGTTTCGGCTGCTCCCTGTTCGGGGTCGCCACAGCGGACCAACTGGCCTGCACAACAACTTGGCAAATGTTTTACGCCGGATGCCCTTCCTGACGCAACCCTCCCATTTTTCTGGGCTTGGGACCGACACTGCATCCAGTGGCTGGGGTTGAGGCATTGGCTGGGAATTGAACCTACCACTGAGCCACCAATGCCCTAATTATGGTGTATATGAGTGTTGATAAAAAATCATGGTTATCATGTAGCCAGTATTCTCTGCAAATGTTATCTAGCTGTATTAAACAAAGATTGTGTGATCTTTTGTTGAATTAAATAATATCCTCAGTCTTGTCAGATTTAGCCAAAATGCCAACGCACATTCCTAGTTAATAGTGACTAGCCTTGTTTTTATAACCAGTTAATGAGAGGTCTGTCTGTGTTTGATAAAAGTAGGCTAATACTGTTTTCTAATAAAGTTTTCTGCAGGCATTTGGGAAAATGAAATCCTTGATTGCTGAGGTACCCTTGAAAATGGCAGAATGGCAATTGTGAAGGCAAATGCCACGAAGGTAAAATGAATAGTGTCTTCATTGAGACATTAGACATTAGACACTAATAGGAAGTGAGTAAAATAGAAAATATAAACTCATGGCCATGTTCAGACTGTTTCCGTAGAGTGGAGAAGAAGAATTAGAGAATGGAAAATGTGGCAGTCACCCAGTTGAAAGAAAGGGTTGCGGGGGAAGGGCACACACACACACACACACACACACACACACACACACACACACACACACACACACACACACACACAACAGTCTGTGTGGGTGTGTCCAAGTGTGACCTTAATTCGGCAGTGCAAACACACACACACACACACACGTTTTCCATTCACATAACTAACCCTGAGGTCAGCGTTACATTGTGTGTAGTGGGAAGAAGCATGTTAGGACAAATCTAAAATTTATGTAGAGTGTTGAGTGTGTGTCTGGTCATGTTTGGATGTTTAGATGGTATTTTCTATGGTTTTGGACAAGCTTGATTATAATTTATATTCAATATGATGTGATTACGGGGGGGGGCACATTGGCTTGGTGGCTAGTACGTTTGCCTCACACCTCCAGGGTTGGGGGTTCGATTCCCGCTTCTGCCTGTGTGTGTGGAGTTTGCATGTTCTCCCCGTGCCTCGGGGGTTTCCTCTGGGTACTCCGGTTTCCTCCCCCGGTCCAAAGACATGCATTGTAGGCTGATTGGCATCTCTAAATTGTCCGTAGTGTGTGATTGCGTGAGTGAATGAGAGTGTGTGTGTGTGTGTGTGCCCTGTGATGGGTTGGCACTCCATTCAGGGTGTATCCTGTCTTGATGACGCCTGAGATCCCCGTGATCTGAGAATAGATCGGATAAGTGGTAGACAATGAATGAATGATGTGATTACCATCATAGTGTGCACTAAATGTCCAGCTCACTAGTTAGCTGGCAGTATATCTTAGGTTAGCAAGTAATATGGTGGCTAAGCTTAACATGACTTATAATAATGCTTAGAATCCCATATATAAACCTCTCTGATAGCTTGCAGGTGTGCACATACATGCCAAACTGGCAGTGAAATATGATATATATATATATATATATATATATATATATATATATATATATATATATATATATATATATTTTGCAATAAATACCACTGTCATACAACCTTGGAACCTTCTTGTCAAGTTTTTATGAGTAGAAACCTTGTTGGTTGTCATGGGTACCTATAACTAAGGTTACATCTTTGACTAGCATCCTATTTCACATGTCCTTTCTGATTGAGGAAGAGAAAATCACCTGCATGACATATGGCAAAATATTCTAAGGAATCAACGAACTTTAGGGCTAACTGGAAAGGTGCTCAGAGATGCCTGTTGCACTCATGCCACTGGGAGGGTTGATGTTTATTTTGTAATGTATAGTGACATTCAGGAAGCAGCACAACTCCGAATAATCCCTCAGGAAGAGATCCTTGTAAAGTGGCATTTTACAATAGGAGCTGGTGGACCATGTATAGGCCCTGGTGATGGTCCACCACTCTGTGGTCCAGACTCTGTTTATGCAAGGGAAGTCCCCTTCCCAGTGTTTCTTCTGAGGCAAATAAACAGATGGTTTGGAAATCCGAAGTCAAGTAGTACAGTAGGGCACATTCCGGAGACAAGAAGTAACGCCCTGCAGGTTCTCCTTCAGTGAATAGATTTTGGTCATTGCAGAGTCAGTAGATCATGCACAATGAGCTGATTACCTAGCTGTCACAGGCACCTAGCCTGTGGCCGTAAGTAGGGACCCTAAGGGACTCCAACACAACAAAGAGAACTCTGGAGAATCTGAGTGAATAGAGCCACCTCTTCCCTTTCATAAAGGTTTTACTAGCCCCTGAGGGTTGTCATCTATAGTGCTGAGAGGCAATGCAGTGGCCACCACATAACACTGTCTGGCAGTTCCTGAAGAAAAGTTAATATTTTGGGAACTGGGCAGGGCAACAGATCTAGTAAAAGTCATGCATACCATTTGCAGAATAAGGACTGGGTACTAGGCACTCTTGCATTCAGAAGTGTTTCCTACGGTACAGTTGGCCTGGCTGTGAGTAGTAAATTTCTCTGTCCATCTAGAACAGTACTTCTGCTTGAAGAGAATATAAGCAGGGGACTCTGACCCAAGTGTGAGCAGCAGTGGGACCCAAAGCTTTGCCACCCATCCACCCATGCTGGAGCCATGAAAAATCATAGAGCAGAAAGGTGTTCAGCATAACCATAGGCAGGTGCATCCTGTCTAAGCAAGCTGTCCATATCTACCAGGGACAACTGAGATTATTGGCACTTGTGAAGATAGCTACTTGCACCTTTTCCAGATCAGGTTACCACCTGTGGGTGCAGACACCACTATCCTGGGCATACACTGAAGCAGTGTGCCATTTCCGTACCTGAGTTGCGTCAAGTGAGTCTAACTGTGGCTGGGCCCACTTCATGAGCTTCTGTGTAAGGCAGAGAAAGCTGTTCAGTCGTCAATCAACATCACAGCACGGGTAAGATAAACCTGCGGGCCAGATAGCGAATAGTTCGATATGATGTACCATGTAGATGAGAAAAGAATTGGGAAAAATGCTGCATGCCAGTGGTTTCTATTGCAGATACTGAGCCATGCATCACTTCATTATTTTGTTAAAAGGTGCACATGCTATCCAGGTGAACCTCTTCTGTATTTTTCTCTTGTCTCTACCATTTCCTGTATTTCATTCTACGTCTTTCTCCTTCCTCTCGATACCTCTCTCTTTCTTTCTTTTATTAGTCTGTCTCTTTCTCAATCTCTCTTAGTCTTTTCCACTCCTCTCCTTCATCCTTTTTTTCCCTTTTTCATCTGTCCTTATGTACAGTCTTCTGTCTATCTTTCAATATCTCTATCTTTCTGTCATTTTCCATCTCTAAATGTTGATTCTGTCACTTTTCTCTGCTGCTCAGGCAAGTTCCCATAGCAACAGGAATTCTGGGAAACCTGTTTTTCACACATCCACCTGCCAAGTCCAGGTGCAGAGAAATTCTACCCCTCTCTCCCTCTCTGTGTGTGTGCCTGAGATAGATAGGGAGAGAGAGAGAGAAAGAGAGAGAGAGAGAGAGACAGACAGAAAGAGAGATTTAACTGACATGCATAGGGGCAAGACATGGATCTGCAGTGACAGGCGACTATTCATACCAGACTGTGTGTGTATGTGTGTGTGTGTGAAAGAGAGAGAGAGTGTCTTTGCTCTTTGGTCAGTAAAGAATAAAGCAGCGGTTGATGGTAAAACCTCTCCTTTGCCATATCTTTTGCTTTTGGGTATCTTTTGCTTGGTGTACATCTGAGAAAAAATAGCTGTCTCATCCTTAAGCTATGCTTTTCGTAGTAAAATTCCTTTCTTCACACCTAGATTTTGTGTGCATTGGGGTAGTTTATTTAAGCCAGCTTTGGTGACACATCCATAAAACTTCATCATCAGCAGTAACTGCATGTGAAAAAACAAACAAACAATGGGGATGATGATGTTCTTATTTTAGATTCCTTTTGAGAAGAAACTGAAATAAGATCGACTTAGCAAACATTGTCCAATCACAGTAATACCAGGTTACTGATAGGAAGAGGAATTTTTTAGCCGTGTCCAACCTTCTATAGTCCTCCATATTTTATTCTTTCTTTGCATTCTGAAATGCAGTGCAGTGATGATAAGCTTGAAGTGTCCACATTGGCAGTTTCTAATATTGTGTGGGTTGACAAATAGCGTACTTAGTTTACAAAGTCAAAACTTCCTTTCGAAGTTCAACACCCACTCAGACAATTTCTCATTTTCCCTCTCACACCCATACACACAGACACACACCCTTGTTACATAAACAGAAGATCATAACTCTGGTGTGGTTTCTTTTGTCTCGGTAAGAAATAAGAGAGAAGGGAACGTGAGAGAGGTTCCATTTTTGAGACTGGAGTAAAATTACACACCACTTCCAAAAGGGTGTGTGTGTGTGTGTGTGTGTGTCTGTAAAAGCCCTCATGGCTTTTCATAGGTGGGTTTGTAAATGTGTGGCTGCTTCTAAACTTTGTAAAGATCAGCGCGGGGGTTGGTGTGTGTGTGTGTGTGTGTGTGTGTGTGTAGCACTTTACAGTATGTTTGTTAGGGATGTAGGTAGTGTGCAGGAGAGAAGCCTGCAGTGTGTATGTGTGTGTATGTATGTGTTAGGTAGTAGATAGTGAGTGGGGAGAAGAGTGTGCAATAGTGTATTTGTGTGTGTGTGTGTGTGTGTGTGTGTGTGTGTGTGTGTGTTTACAGTATTTTTGTTAGGGATGTAGGTAGGGTGCAAGAGAGAAGCCTGCTGTGTGTGTGTGTGTGTGTGTGTGTGTGTGTGTGTGTGTGTGTGTGTGTGTAGCACTTTACAGTATGTTTGTTAGGGATGTAGGTAGTGTGCAGGAGAGAAGCCTGCAGTGTGTGTGTGTGTGTATGTGTGTATGTGTGTGTTAGGTAGTAGATAGTGAGTGGGGAGAAGTGTGCAGTAGTGTGTGTGTGTGTTTGTGTGTGTAGCACTTTACAGTATGTGTTACATAGCAGATAGTGAGTGAGGAGAAGAGTCTGCAGTAGAATATATATATATATATATATATATATATATATATATTGCAGTTTATATATATATATATATATATAAGGTAGTAGATAGTGAGTGGGGAGAGAAAGAGAGTGCAAGAGAGAAGCCTACAGTGTGTGTGTGTATGTGTATGTTAGGTAGTAGATAATGAGTGGGGAGAAGAGTGTGCAGTAGTGTGTTTGTGTGTGTGTGTGTATGTGTGTGTTAGGTAGTAGATAGTGAATGGGGAGAAGAGTGTGCAGTAGTGTGTGTGTTTGTGTGTGTAGCAGTTTATAGTATGTGTTAGGTAGCAGATAGTGAGTGAGGAGAAGAGTCTGCAGTAGAATATATATGTGTGTGTGTGTGTGTAGCAGTTTACAGTATGTGTGTTAGGTGTTAGGTAGTGCGTGAGGAGAGGAGCCTTCAGTAGAATGTATGTGTGTGTGTGTGTGTGTGTGTGTGTGTGTGTGGGTCAGGTAGTAGGTAGTGTGTGAGGAGAGGAGCCTGCAGTATAATGTGTGTGTGTTGGCTTACACTATGTGTGTTGGGTGATGTTAACGCGCTTCCTTTTGCCTGATGTGCCCTTTCTATTCCTATACAGTCAACATCTGGACATCTGCTTCCATATTTAACACTATAACTAACATCTTAAAGGACATCTCTTTGTCTTGGAAGCTAGTTAGCTACAACACCACATTTTATTAGCTATTTACCTAGGCTTAGCATTGCTCGATGCTAGCTAGCTAGTTGGGTAATTAGTGCACAGATGCCTAGATCAGGGAAGTACAATATATCAGCTGACCCATTCATTCATTCATTCATTCATTCATTCATTCATTCATTCATTCATTCATTGTCTACCGCTTATCCGAACAATTCTCGGGTCATGGGGAGCCTGTGCCTATCTCAGGCGTCATTGGGCATCAAGGCAGGATACACCCTGGACAGAGTGCCAACCCATCACAGGGCACACACACACATTCTCATTCACTCACACAATACGGACAATTTAGAGATGCCAATCAACCTACCATGCATGTCTTTGGACCGGGGGAGGAAACCGGAGAACCCGGAGGAAACCCCCGAGGCACATGCAAACTCCACACACACGGCGGAGGCAGGAATCGAACCCCCAACCCTGGAGGTGTGAGGCAAACGTGCTAACTGCTAACCACTAAGCCACCATGCCCCCCCCCAAATGTTTTACGCCGGATGCCCACTGGTTCCAATCCCTTCAGCTATGCTCCAGACCATCTCACCTGACCTCCTACCCTTCATCACCACAGTCATCAATGGATCCTTAACGTCTGGTCATGTTCCAACTGCCTTTAAGAAAGCCAGGGTCATCCCCATCCTGAAGAAACCTGCTCTGGAGCCCTCAGATCCCTCCCTACAGACCGGGATCACTTCTCTCATTCCTTTCAAAAATTCTTGAACACGTTGTTTGTAATCAGCTGTCTGACTATCTCATGCAGAATAACCTCCATGACCCCAACCAGTCTGGCTTCAAAGCAGCACATTCCACAGAGACTGCCCTTTTGGAGAAACTACATGCTGCTAGATTAGCCAAACTATCATCGGTCCTCATCCTCCTCAACCTGTCTGCAGCATTTCACACAGTAAACCACAAGACTCTCTTGTCCACCCTCAGGAGTCTTGGAATTTGTGGAACAGCATGGGAATGGTTTGCTTCCTACCTGGATGGTCGCTCATATCAGGTAACATAGAAGGGATTGACATCTGCTCCACGCAGACTCTCTACTGGTGTCCCACAAGGCTCAGTATTTGGTCCTCTACTTTTCTCCCTATACTCACTCTCTTGGCAAAGTTATATCCTCACATGGATTTTCATACCACTGCTATGCCGATGACACCCAACTTATCTTCTCCTTCCCTCCCTCCCACGGCTTCTGCTCGGATCTCAGCGTGTCTGGCGGACATTTCATCTTGGATGACTGCTCATCAGCTGAAACTCAATCCCAGCAAAACTGAGCTGCTGATCATCCCAGGTGATCCATCCCCAGCCCAAGACCTCACGATATCTCTGAGCAATTCCATGATTTCCCCTTCAGCCACTGCTCGCAACCTTGGGGTAACCATGGACAATCAACTATCCTTTTCCTCCCATGTCACTAATGTGACACGCTCATGTCAGTTTCTTCTGTACAACATCAGAAGGATTCGGCCATTTCTATCCACACAGGCTACTCACGTGCTTGTTCAATCTCTGGTCATCTCGAGATTGGACTACTGCAACTCTCTTCTGGCAGGTCTACCTCTGAATGCAATTCGCCCACTGCAAATGATCCAAAATGCAGCCACACGACTTGTTTTCAACCTGCCCAAGTTCTCCCACACCACCCCACTGCTGCGTTCCCTCCACTGGCTTCCGGTAGCTGCACGCATCAGATTCAAAACACTAATGCTCGCCTACAAAGCCAAGAATGGACCAGCGCCATCTTACCTCAAAGCTCTCGTCACTCCTCGCACTGTACCTCGCTCACTCAGATCCACTAGCACTGCTCGACTGGTCCTACCATCACTCAGGGAAAAAGGTAGGTATACATCTAGACTCTTCTCTGTTCTGGCACCAAGGTGGTGGAATGAACTTCCCCTAGGTATCCGTGCGGCCGAGTCTCTAACCATCTTCAAACGGCAACTGAAGACTCACCTCTTCCTGAAGTACTTAAACTAGCTCTTATTCTTCCCTGTTTACGTATTATGTTGCAAAGTTTAAATAAAAAAAAAAAACAAAACAAAAAAAAACCCAACTCAGTGTTTAGGCTAATGGTATCCCAAGTTTGTGTCTTATTGAACCAGTGTTAATGTATTCAGTGACTGAGAACTAAAGCAC
>JAUCMX010000016.1:19791250-19818750 GCA_033459395.1 Hemibagrus guttatus | reverse complement strand
CCACCTACCTATACTTCTCAGCACAATATTATTATTTTGTTTGTTTTTTCCATTTTGTTATAGATGTGGTGTATGCAGTACACTATATAAGTATATATATACGCAAGTATAATGCACACTATGTACTTTAAAACATTTTTACATAGTAAATTTGGCATGTGTGTGTGTGTGTGTGTGTGTGTGTGTGTGTGTGTGTGTGTGTGTGTGTGTGCACTCACATTTCAGAAAACAGCACAGCAGAGATTCATTTCCATACCAGAGGCCATTTTGTTCCATAAAGTCTGCATGTTTGTGTGTGTGTGTTTGTGTGTGTGTGTGTGTGTGTGTATCCGAACAGTACAGGAAGACTTCAACTTTCTTCTGTAATTCTATCCAGTGATATCACTAGTCAGAACACACAGATGGTCATTTTCTCCCTAACCACAGTCTCCTCAGTCCACATTCACAGAGAAAAGGTGGAACACTGATCTGCCGCAATTAACTATTAAATATCTGTTTCAGTAGATAATGAGAGCCTCTTAAAGCTCAGCTGATCAGCTCTAGGCTTGAATTATATGAAGAGTATCAAATACCCCAAAGTGTGATCATATAAACTGGTACAACAGCGTTAATTTCCAGAAACTTCCATTAAAAAAGATATAGTGTGAATGAATGTATGAATTGTAACTCTATGACAAAAGTCTACATTTGATATGCAAATTATTAGAGAATCTGCTATCTGCTATACCTTAACTACAGAACCCGTAGCTACCTTGAGGTAGCTAAATTGAATTAGCCACCTCACAGGGTCTGTATTTCATCCCCTAGTTCAAGTTAGTGTCTCTGTAGAGTTTCTTACATTCTCCCAAGTGCTGAGCATTGTCCTATTAGCGCTACCCTGATACATTTACATTACATTTACAGCATTTGGCAGACACCCTTATCCAATTACATTTTATCTCATTTTCTATACAACTGAGCAAGTGAGCTTGGTGGACCTCGGGTTCGAACTCATAACCCCTTAACCAATAAGCTACCACATCCCCTGATACCTGTGATAGTCTAATTAAAGAGTTAGAAAGTTTCTCTGGTAGTCACTAAGTGTATGCTAACGCTTTTGAATCAATTTACTATTATAATCTGTTATACAAGAGTCACACTATGAATAAAATAATTTTACTATATAGGACATATATTAGTAAAAAACTATGATGGGTCTGAAGAACATTCTTGGTAGTAGACTCCAGACTCCAGGATCACATACAGCTACTCGTTTTCCAGTGATGTGCGTCATTCCCTCAATCTCCCTCGAATCCTGTCAGCAAAAAAGCCACCAAATATCCAAAAGCAATGCTATCACATTACAGTACTAAGCATTTCTAAATATACCCTGTGTTTAAAGGCCAATGGCTTTCTGCACGTTCATGGGCATATTTTATCAGCATCACGTAATAGGCATGCAGAACGGCCAGCCTGTGTGTCTTGAGGTCTGTAAAGAAAAAAAAGAAAAGAAAAAAAAAACAGAAAGCCAAAGTTCTCCTTATACAATTGTGGCTTTATTCACGCTTTTCCTTGTGGTCTAAAAAATAGATATTAAGTCCAACTTTTTAGCGGAAAAGAGGGAAATAAGAACCTCGGTTAGGGTAACAGAGCTAGCATCTGGGTTCGAAATGGCAGAACATCCATCACACCAACTCCTACACCGTCATGGGAGTGTCTGTCAGAGCTAACTTCCTGAAGCTAATGGATTTTATGTTTTCTTTTTCGCTAAGCTGGAGAAAAGTGCTTGTTGTTTCAGACCTGATTTGTTCCCTATTTAGAAATGTTGTGTCCCACTAGCCCAGGCTGACTTTTTAGATTTCTGTCTTCTCTTCATCGCAAACAATGCCCTATAATTAATTCGAGGGCCGCTCCTGATGGCAGGCATAAGCATGCGTGGTATAAACGTCCTTGCTAATATTAGCTAACTCAGCGAATGTTACAAATGTAATTAAAAATTAACTGTGGGAAACATTGGGATGTTTTACAGTAAACTAAATGCAACACTATTATTTTTAACCCACTTTGTGCCTAAATTGCACTTATATTAGGTATTAGTAAACTATATATAAGTATATTAGTGTCCCTGATTCACCAGCAAAGGGGATACAGCACAGGGAAATAGTTCAGACATAGCTCAGGAAACTTAAACACTATACACTTCAAATCAAATTTAGAAAAGTTTTTGTACAAAAAAAAAAAAAAAAGATCTCTCACGTTAACTAGACACTGCAACCTTGACCAGGTTAAAACAATTTCTGAAGATGAATGAATGTAATGTTCATTAGAGAAATGGATTATTTCATCCTGAACAGGGCAGAAGGATTTTCTGTGGGTTTTTTTTGTTTTTGTTTTTTGAAAAATGTTAAAAATGCGAAACGTTGCGCCTCAAGGCCGTAGTCTAGGATCTCGCACTTTTTCTCTTGAAGAGGAAATGTGATAGATGTCTGCCATGAGGGATAACATTAGGTTGAAAGATCCAAAGGCACAATGTATCTGACTTTTATCCTTTCTCTCTTTCTCCTGTGCCTATCTACTGTCTTCAACTTTCCTCTTTCTTTAACTGATATTTAAAGAAGTTCAGGAATTCTGCTAAATAGAACAAGGTCTGGAAGTTTTCATTAATTTTACTGAACATACTATTTATTTTACATCCTCAAATATGACCTAATAGTGACTTGTCTTTACACTGTGAATTTATGGCGTTTATTTATTTATTTTTTTATTTATTCATTTAGAGACCCGATTTCCTACAATAATAATAAAAACTAATTAGTCTAATTAGGAACCAGTCAACTGTTAAGAGCAATGTGTTCACTGATTACTGAACGAATGAATGAACAGATGAATTAATGAGTCTAATTAAACTGATTGTCTCATGGTGCATTTATGTGCTACAGAAACAAGAGTAAATACAGGTTTTCAACCTAAAAGCTCCAGATGAAGCTTGCTTTTATGTTGTAATTACAAGTTGGAGCTGTGGAGGCACAGATTTTCTTGGCAGAGGAAAGGATGATGGCAGTCATTTTTTTTCTTAAGCATTCCCAATTAGGTAACATGCATTGGCTTAGGTATGTAAGCACTGGTTAAGTCATTTATATTTTTACAAGGGGGTGGGGTTAGTAAGATACTAAAATCGATTATGCTAGCTAACGAGCTGGTGATAATGGTAAACCTGAATTCAGGACTGCAAGTAGGAGGTGGGTCCATGCTCCCATAACAGTCCTACTGTTTCGGTCCTTAGTCTGCATTAGTTATATCTGTTTGAGTACCAGTTATAATCCTTTTTGAGGAAGCTATATTTACAGTATATCAATCCAATACAAAGAATAATTGTAAATCCCTTTTTTAAACTCTCTTACCAGCCCAGTCATTGGGTACTTTTGCTGAGGCACCACAAGCTTCTGCTCCCATCCCAATTCTTCCTCTGCAATCCTGTGGCCAACAACATTTTCTTGTTCAGTAGACAATATCCAGCTATTGTCCAGTGAACTACAGTACAAGATCCTGGACAGGAGACTACAATCTCTAACATATGGCCAGAAGACTACAAGATCCTGTATATATAGAAGAAACACTCCAGCTCCTGTATAGTGAACTACAAGCTGCAGCTCCTGTCAAGGGGACTATAAGTTCAAGTCAAGTCAAGTCAAGAAGCTTTTATTGTCATTCCAACCACATATAGCTGACGCAGTACATAGTGAAATGAGACAACGTTTCTGCAGGACCCTGGTGCTACATTAAAACAACATACAACACATAATTACAAAAGCAGAAACAACAACACAGAGCTAGGACAGAAGTTGTTCTAGCTACATAAAGTGCAAAGTGTGCAAACAGGTGCAAACAAAGTGCAAAGTTCCAATTCCTGTCCAGATAACTATGAGGTCAGAAGATGACAAAGGTCTGCTTGTATCCAGTGGGCTATAAGCTTCTGTTCCTGTCATGTTTCTGCAAGCTACTACCTCTGTCCAGGAGACTACACTCCTGCTCCTCTTCAAGGAACCCTAAGCTCCTGCTCCTGTTCAGGGGTCTGCAATGTTATGTTTCTTGCAAGAAGATGACAAAGGCCTGTTTCTATCCTGTGGGCTATAAGCTTATGTTCCTGTCATGTGTCTGCAAGCTACTACATCTGTCCAGTAGACTACACTCCTGCTCCTTTCCAAGGAACCTTAAGCTTCTGCTCCTGTTCAGGGGTCTGCAAGGTCATGCTCCTTGCAAGAACATGACAAAGGCTTGCTTCTATCCAGTGGGCTATAAGCTTCTGCTCCTTTCCTGGATCTGCAAGCTACTGCCTCTGTCCAGGAAACTATATACTCCTGCTCCTGTCCAAGGGATCCTGAGCTCCTTCTCCTTTCCAGATGTCTACAAAGTCATGCTCCTTGCAAGAAGATGACAAAGGCCTGTTTTTATCCTGTGGGCTATAAACTTCTGCTCTTGTCATGTGTCTGCAAGCTACTACCTCAGTCCAAGAAACTATATGCTCCTGTCCAGGGGTCTGCAAGGTCATGTTCCTTGCAAGAAGATGACAAAGGGCTGATTCAAACCTGTGGGCTATAAGTTTCTGCTCTTGTCATGTGTCTACAAGCTACTAACTCTGTCCAGGAAACTATACACTCCTGCTCCTGTCCAAGGGATCCTAAGCTCCTTCTCCTTTCCAGGGGTCTGCAAGGACATGCTCCTTAAAAGAACATGACCCCTGGCTTCTATCCAATGGGTCATAAGCTTCTGCTCCTTTCCTGTGTCTGCAAGCTACTACCTCTGTCCAGGAGACTATACACTCCTGTTCCTGTCCAAGGCATCCTAAGTTCCTGCTCCTTTCCAGGGGACTACAAGCTTATCCTCCTTTACAGATCTCAAGCAACTGTCCAGGGCTACAACCCTTTGCTGCTGACCAAAACAAATACATGATCCCGCTACAAGCATCCATTACTGCATGCTTTTCTCCTATGTTGATTAGTGGCCCCATCTAATGGTGTTTTCTTGTTACTGCATTTATTCCTTCATATATTCAGATTTTTAGCCGCTTTATCCTGGTCAGGTATGTGGTCAATCCATCACCATGAGCACTAGGTGTGAGGCATGAATGCACCCTGAATCACCAGTCCATCTAAGGGACATTTCACCAATGCACCTACTTGCATATTTTAAGGGAGGTGGAGGGAAGAAACCCTACAGCTCTGAGGATCCAAACAAAGGCATGCAGAGTACGTTCAGACAGTAAACCAGGGATGATGATACACATCCCAAACTCAAGAAGATTAAAGTTATAGTTATCCAACCCGAATGTAAAGATGAATTAAAACAGTTTGTTAGCTAATTATTATTATCATATTGATGATATCAAATGATAAGGCTTGCCCCTTGATCAAATTGTCCCTCACACACAGACATCTGTCATACAGTCTTCTCCAAACATCTGGATTTTTAATTTGATCATGTTCATGGCCATTCTGGATCTGTTCACACAGTCTGATTTCATGCTGTGCAAAAGCTGTGTGAAAGAGATGAAAAAGCATCTGTCAGGAAACAGAATTTAGTAAAGAGAGTGAGAGAGAGAGAGAGAGAGAGAGAGAGAGAGAGAGAGAGAGAGAGAGGGAGAGAGAGAGTGTGTGTGTGTGTGTGTGTGTGTGTGTGTGTGTGTGTGTGTGTGTGTGTGTGTGTTATAGGATTCCAGAGGAAATTTAAAATTATGATTTAAACCGTGAAGGTGTGCTTTCCAAACACGGCTAATCAGATAGACCTAATGGTTTAACTACCAGGCTGATGTTTTTGAAAAGGGCTCTTTAATTCCAGTAAAGAAGCCATGTTCCTGTTCAGACATACAATAACAGTCCTGTTTTATATTTCGGACAGTCTGTTAATATAACTCTGAGTGACCTCGCTGTACTTCTTGTGCTTGTGCCGAAATCAATGTCTGTGCTGTAAATTCACACGCCAGCCGTTTCCTGCATGCTGGAAAGGACATTTTTCCTATTCTCTGGGACTCTGTAGTGTTTAGATTAACTTTTTTTTATTATTAGGTTAAAACTTACTCCAAAAATACCCCCACCCCCCAACACACCCCCACACACACATAGCTCCCCACCATTACATTTACCTATGGCTATGCAAGTAAGCAAGTATACAAAGAACTAGTACATTATAATATAAAAGTATACAGCTATGCAGTACATGAGTATGCTAGTAGTCAAATGTTCTTTTAGTCACTAAACATGCTATATTATATGTGAATATCTGAATTGGCAAGTATACAAAAGTGTGAGTAGGCTAGTAAGTAATTGTTCAAACATTCAGTTCTGCTAGTAGTCATCTATGCAAATGTAGTAGTATACAAGTATTCTAGTAGGTAAGTATGCTAGTAGGCAAATATTCTAGTATGCTAGTAGGCAAGTATGTGAGTAGGGATATATGGGTGTACAAGTATTCTTGTAGGTAAATATGAAAATAGGCAAATAAGCAAGTGTTCTAGTATACAGGCATACAAGTATGTTATTAGGCAAGTAGGTAAGTAGGCAAGTATTCTAACAAACAAGTATTAAAGTAAGCATTTATGCTAACAGGCAAGGAGACAACTTTCTTCTTTCCTAGTGTTTGCAGACAAGTTGGCATATATGCTAGTATGCAAGTATATCCATATATTTTTACTTTTACCCCACTCTCTTCCAATTTGGTCAGTGTTAATTCACATATATATCAGGGCGGTGGTAGCTCAAGTAGTTAAGGCTCTATGTTACTGACCGGAAGATCAGGGTTCAAGCCCTAGCACTGCCAAGTTGCCACCATTGGGCCTTTGAGCAAGGCTCTCAACCCCCCTCCTGCTCCAGGGGCACTGCATCATGGCTGACCCTGCACTCTAACCCCAACCCCCAAGGATGGGATATGCGAAGAAAAAATTTCACTGGGCAGTAATGTATATGTAAATCTTTTATGCAAAAATTTATGCAAATAAAGACAACTTAAATATAACAATTACTAACCGAGGAGGGTGATGACCAATGCATAGACACATATGCAGCTCAGAGGAGACACCACCTGTCTTCTTCCACATGCATGAGCTCACAGATGCCCATTCCGATTGATTAATCTCATCCTTCCTATCCAGAAAACAAAGTCAGTTTCGCTTCATGGACCCCTGAGATGGTTAGGCTTATAAGGATTAGAACACGTGATTTTCTACACTGTAAAACAAACATTTTTTTTGTCCTGACAATCATTTGTGAGTATTCATATAGAACATGAAACTTTTAGAGGTTGTTCACCAAACACACCATCTGACTTGGCATCAGATCTTCCCCTGGATTTTCCCTATCCTGGATGCTTCGATATCCTTTGAAGGTTGTTGGTCACTTCAAGGGCACAAGCAGGATATGGGATTCAGAAAAACAATTTTGAAATGAAACAAAGAAGGTCACATTTTATGTTAACATATACTATAGGATTGATTGCACTACCATGCTGCCACTGTTCAGACCCTGACCAAGGCCCTTAACACTCTTTGCTCCAGTAGTGCTGTATCATGGCTGACCACGTGCTCTGACCCCAACTTCTGAAGTTGCAATATGTGAAGGAAGAATTTCACTGTGCTGTAATGTATATGTGACAATATTTCAAGCTTCTATTCTACTCTGTTCTGCTGTTTTATTCTATTCTATATACTGTTCATATGATGTGTGTACATATGATTGACCACCTGCCTAATATTGTGTTGGTCCCCCTTTTTCTGGCAAAACAGCCCTGACTCGTCGAGGCGTGGACTCCACTAGATTCCTGAAGGTGTGCTGTGGTATCTGATACCAAGATGTTCGCAGCAGATCCTTTAAGTCCTGTAAGTTGCGAGGTGGGGCCTCCATAGGCCTCATCTTGCAACTTACAGGACTTAAAGGATACTTACAGGACTTAAAAAACTTACAGGACTTAAAGGACACTTTTGATAGATACTGACCACTGCATCCTTACGCTTGCCCATTTTTCCTTCTTCTAACACATCAACTTTGAGGACAAAATGTTCACTTGCTGCCTAATATATCCCACCCACTAACACGTGCCATAATGAGGAGATAATCAGTCTTATTCACTTCACCTCTCAGCGCTCATAATGTTATGCCTGATCGATGTATATAATGAAAGCTAGCCTTAAGGTGCTCAGCTCCATTATATTTATGTCTGCAAATAAAAATGATTTGCCATCATTCTCAGACTCATTTTCAAAGAGGTATTGGTTTTCATCCAGCCACTAGTCTGATACTCTTGATCTGAGAAGTTTTTACAGTGGACAATAACAGCTAGTGTAATACTGAACATGTGTGTATGTGTTCACTGTATGCATGCATACAGAGATCAAACACTTCAGCACTTCACTCTGAAGAAGTGTTTCTCAGGTATACAAAGGGAACAAGGAAGAGAGTGACAGACAGAGAAAGGGAAGAGAGAGAGAGAGAGAGAGAGAGAGAGAGAGAGAGAGAGAGAGAGAGAGAGAGAGAGAGAGAGTACTGTATAGTGAATAGCAGTAGCAATAGTAGTAGAATAATAGCAGAAGTAGTTTGCTGTTATTGTAGTAATTGTAATGTGAATAGACATATCATGAGTAACAGCAGCAGTAGTAGTAATAATATATAATAATAATAATAATAATAATAATAATAATAATAATAACAGTAGAATAGTAGTAGTAATAACAGTAGTGGTGGTAGTAGTGTGTGTTTGTTGTTGTAGCAGTAATATGAGTAGCACCATTAGTAGTATTACTTATAATACTGATAGAGGAACTGTATTTCATGACACTCAGAATTTTTTTTTCCAATTAGAAATAAGAAAATGATGCTGTATAAAAAATAAAATAACCTGGTTAATCTGGCCACCTCAACTGAAGACAAATAAATGTTTTAGTGTTATAGATACTGTAAATTTATCCAATCACTTGAATAAATAAAATGATGAAACAACTGGAGCCAGCATATTTAAACAGATGCTCATCAAGTGCTGGGAAATGCTGTATGTTTCAGTAGCACTACCTTTTGTCTTAAGTTTCAGGGTATTTCTACATGAGATTTGATATACTGTATAATTGAAGTCTCTGTAAAACTTTAGCCCTATAGATGGCGCCATAGACATTTGCCAATGTTCCTTCCTCTTTCCTGTGATCGCTGTAGAGAAAATATTTATGATAGCAATAATCAAAATACAATAAATAAATAATCAGCAAAATGCAAATTGTATACTCTTAAAAGATAAAAGAGCTCTTCAAGGAGCCATAGGATCCTTAGGTTCCTAAAAGACTGTTAATTGGAATTGTCTGATAAACTAACACTCAGTTGTAGAGCTCTCCACAGAACACTGAAGGATTCCCAAGAGGCACACTTGAGAGAACTTTAAGTCTAGAGTGTTCAAAGTTCTTGTTGCTAAAATACAAGAACTTAATTCAATAACATTTCATGAATTACTGAAAGAAACCTTAACTAAAGGGGATTTAACAATTAGCTTTAAAAAAATATAAATAAATAAATTAACACCCCTGCCTCAAGGGATCTATATCCATCTATCTATCTATCTATCTATCTATCTATCTATCTATCTATCTATCTATCTATCTATCTATCTATCTATCTATCTATCTATCTACACACCAATCAGGCATAACATTATGAGCACTGAGAGGTGAAGTTAATAACACATTATCTCCTCATCATGGCACCTGTTAGTGGGTGGGATATATTAGGCAGCAAGTGAACATTTTGTCCTCAAAGTTGATGTGTTATAAGCAGGAAAAATGGGCAAGCGTAAGGATTTGAGCGAGTTTGACGAAGGGCCAAATTGTGATGGCTAGACCACTGGATCAGAGCATCTCCAAAACTGCAGCTCTTGTGGAGAGGTGTTCCCGGTCTGAAGTGGTCAGTATCTATCAAAAGTGGTCCAAGAAAGGAACAGTGGTGAACCGGTGACAGGGTCATGGGCGGCCAAGGCTTACTGATGCATGTGGGGAGCGAAGGCTGGCCCATGTGATCCCGATCCAACAGACGAGCTACTGTTGCTCAAATTGATGAAGAAGTTAATGCTGGTTCTGATAGAAAGGTGTCAGAATACACAGTGCATGACGGGTCAGGGCTGTTTTGGCAGCAAAAAGGGGACCAACGCTATATTATTAGGCAGGTGGTCATAATGTTATGCCTGACCAATGTATATACACACACACACACACACACACACACACACACATATATATATATATATATATATATATATATGACCACTAGATGACAGTACTCACCTATGTGATACCCATTATAGTACGAGCGTACTGAAATTTCACCACTATTATAAAAAACCTTTCAACATCTTATATTTGTATCACACTTAAAAAGTCATACAACATTCAAATAAACATTGGAACCTTAGACAGTGTAAAAGGTTTCGGCTGGGTTTAATATTCACCAAAGTTTAGGTTAAACAAATTTAGTAGTGTGTTGAAAGAAGTGTATAAGGGATAAACTAACAAATTAGTTGACAAATGACATTAATTAATGCTGATATGTTAAAGTAATATTGGTATAATTTGCCACTTTTTAATATATAAATCTTTTATATACAGTTAATATCTGCATACAAATAAATAAATAAATATATAATAGTATAAAATATTCATAGAAATGTGTATTTCATGATTGGTTTATACACACAGCTGTTTTATACTTTATATACACTGCACGTACTAATCATTTATTATCATAGGGAATAACGGTACACTTTACCTGCTTATTAGGTTGAGTGGAGTTTACATTGACCAATCAGAGAGCCTTAATGAGGCGGGCTTAGTCCCCGCTATCAAATGGGATCCGGGGTGGGCGGGGCTTCGCTGCGCTCGGGCTTTGTTCCCTGAGACAGGAGTGAAGTTTGAGCTCCGTTATTCTGCCGCATATTGCACTGGACATACGAGCTCAACACACGCTGGCCACATTACTACAAAACTTTTATTTCTTTCATCGGATTTTAAAGCGCAAGAGTGTGTTTTCTGGAAGAACTTTTTGCAGTTTGGAGGATTTTTTTATTTGTGAGTTCTGGAACTTTTTTTTTTCCTCCTTTCTTTACAATGGAAACTTTTCCATCACTGGCATTATGAGTAGAGGAGAGAGACGGAGAACTCTATGGGCTTTCTAACACGAGCTCTCTCTGCAACTAAAGGCATTTTAAATGTATGCTTTTTTTTTTTTTTACACTTAAGGGATTTTGCATTTATGTTGCATTTAAGGTTTTTTTTTTTTTTTTGCATTTATACCTGTTGCATTGCAGACTTTTTCTTTTTGCACTGATGCCTGTTGCATATAAATGCGTTTTATACAGAAGAATATCCGCATTTTACTCTGCACAGACTTTCTAACCAGCTAAAAATATATTTCGTATTGCTGCATGAGAAACACAAGCAAAGTCCAACTTTGGATTGTTTCTGAACATTTTTGCTCTTCTCTGCGTTCTTTGTACTTGGAGTGGATGCATCTCTGTTCGACAGAGTCGGACTGGCACTTTCAGCATGGAGTCTTCAGGTAGGAGTTTGTCTGCGTTTCACCTACTTTTGTTGATCTTATGGACTTTATGGCAACGGTGCTCATCCAGCCAAGTTCGCCATGAGTTTCACGTTTTGGAAGAGCAGCCTGTCGGCACTTATGTGGGCACTGTGGACCCCAAACCAGGATTTACCTACCGTTTTGGCGAGCGCCACAAGCTGTTCACCATCAACGGAACGAATGGTGTCATACGTACATCCTCTGTGATTGACCGAGAGACCTTGCCAAGTGACATAATCAATGTCGTGGTGTTGTCCAGCCAGCCCACATACCCTACAGAGGTCCGAATTGTTGTTCTGGATGTGAATGACAACGCTCCTGCATTCCCAGATGCCACCATCGCGGTTTCGTTCAGAGAGGACACAGTCGGGGGCAGACAGGTCATCCTGGACACTGCTACAGATGCAGACATTGGTGTCAATGGAGTGGATCACAACACCTATCGGATCATTAGCGGCAATGAGAAGGGAACATTTCGTCTGGATATTACTGTGAACCCCAGTGGAGAGGGTGCATTTTTGCATTTAGTGACCACAGGTGGCTTGGACAGGGAGCTCACGTCCTTCTACCAGCTTCTTGTTGAGGTTCAAGACAAAGGGGAACCTAAAAAATATGGCTATCTCCAAGTAAATGTTACTGTTCAGGATGTCAATGACAACCCGCCCATGTTTGACTTGGAACAGTATCAGACAAGTGTGTTTGAAGATGCAGCCGTAGGGTCTAGTGTTTTGCAGGTGGTGGCCACAGATCAGGATGAAGGTGCTAATGCAGATATCAGGTACTATTTAGATGAAGGCACTCCTTTCCAAATAGACCCGAAAGCAGGTACTATTATTATCAAAGAGGCTTTAGACTATGAGAGTAAAAAAGAATATTCATTTACGATACATGCTACAGATAACGGAGTACCTTCACTGTCAGGAAGGACAGAAGCAACAATTAAACTCCTTGACGTGAATGATAATGATCCTGTGGTTAAGTTTAGGTACTTCCCTACCACTTCAAAATTCGCTTCTGTTGATGAAAATGCACAAATTGGAACAGTAGTAGCATTATTGACCGTTTCTGATTCAGATTCCTCTACAGCTAATGGTAATATATCTGTTTCAATCCTTGGAGGGAATGAGCAAGGCCACTTTGAAGTGCACACTTCTCCCGTCCCCAACTTGAGCTTAATTAAAGTGGCCAGTGTGCTAGACAGAGAGCGGATATCCTCCTATAACCTTACAGTATCTGTATCTGATAATGGAAAACCTGTAGCCCGATCCTCTTTTGCTAGCCTAGTCATATTCGTGAATGATATTAATGATCACCCACCCATATTCCAGGAAGCAGTCTATAGGGTTGATATTAGTGAAGATGTTCCCAAAGGCAGCTACATTAAAGGAGTCTCAGCCACTGATGGTGATTCTGGGCAGAATGCTAACCTGCGCTACTCAATAGTGTCAGGAAACAGTTTGGGTTGGTTTGCCATTAGCGAGAACAGCGGCTTGATCACTAGTGCAGCCATACTTGATAGGGAAACTGCATCTGAAATCGTACTGAACATAAGTGCCAAAGATCAAGGCTTGCAGCCTAAGATATCGTACACCACACTGATTGTGAACATCACAGACGTGAATGATCAAGTCCCAACGTTTACACAAAACATGTATTACATATATCCAGTTGAGCATTCACCAGCTGGTAGTGAACTTCTACTACTGTCTGCCATAGATACAGATGTTGGTGCCAATGGCACGGTACAGTTCACATTTGACCCAGAAACACCAGCTAATCTGCAGGAACTATTCCGGTTAGATGCAGTAACAGGGAGGTTAAGCACTGCTTCTGAGCTGGATAGAGAGGAACAGGATTCCTACCTATTATATGTTAAAGCTACCGATGGCGGCTCGCCGCCTTTACACTCTACTGCTAAAGTCAACATTACATTAAAAGATATTAATGATAACAGGCCTGTGTTTTACCCAGTTCAGTATTTTGCTAACATTAAAGAAAACGAGCCTCCTGGATCTTATGTCATAACTGTGTCAGCCTCTGATCCTGACCTGAGTCGAAATGGCACTGTCAGATATACTATCACTGCCGGAGACTCTTTCAAGTTTCACATCAATAGCAACACAGGCAAAATCACAACGTTAGTGCGTCTGGACAGGGAAGAGAAAACAACTTACCAGCTGCAGGTTTCCGCTACAGATGGAGGAGATCTGCGTTCACAAACACAAGGCGTTGTAACCATCAACGTGATTGACACTCAGGATAACCCTCCTTCATTTAGCCAGAAGGAATACAGCTTTGTCATTTTTGAAAACATGGTCCAGGGCACAGTGATAGGAACAGTGTCAGCTACTACAGTTGACTTGAACACTAATATTAGTTATTTGATAGCATCAGGAGACCAGAAAGGCATTTTCTCGGTTAATAGTGTAACAGGACAAATACTAGCCACTGGACTAATTGACAGGGAGGAGAAGGTCTTTTATCAGCTGAAAGTGATCGCCAGAGGTGGAGATGTTACAGGAGAAGCGTTAGTCAACATAACAGTAAAGGATCTAAATGACAATGCTCCTCATTTTCTCCATCCTGTGGAACATGTAAGTGCAGTGGAGAACTGGAAGACAGGTCATCACATATTTCAGGCAAAAGCTTTTGATCCTGATGAAGGTCCTAATGGTATGATCGAGTACAGCCTCCAGCAAAACCCCAAAGGACTGTTTCATATACATGAGAAACATGGACTTATCACACTTACAGGCTCTTTAGAGGTCTCCACATACCAGGTTGAGGTTCTGGCCTCTGACTGTGGTGTTCCCCAACACATCTCCACCCTTGTCTTGACTGTCAGTGTGTATGATGTCAATGACAACGTTCCTGTATTTGACCAGCTATCATATGAAGTTATTATCTTGGAGTCGGAGCCGGTGAACAGCCGTTTCTTTAAGGTGGAAGCTACAGATAAAGACTCTGGAGTAAATGGGGAAATAGTGTATGACATTACTGGTGGGAACACTAATGATGTTTTTGGAATTTTTCCTGATGGACAATTGTACATTAAGGCAGAGCTTGACAGAGAAGTTCAAGACAGGTACAATCTGCTACTGGTAGCATGGGACAGAGCGGTAGAGCCTCTAAGCGCTAGCGTTAATGTGACCATTATTCTGGACGATGTCAACGATAACCGGCCACTTTTCAACAGCACAAATTACGTGTTCCGATTCAAGGAAGAGCAGCCGCGGGGTTCACTGGTCGGACAGGTTTTTGCTGAGGATAAAGACTTTGGTCCCAACAGTGAGGTGAGGTATTCTTTTGAAACACCACAGTCAAACTTTGAGTTGAATGCCATCACAGGAGAATTGACTAGCACACTACAATTGGACAGGGAATCTCTGATGAGGCAGAGAGGTACGGCTGTTTTTATATTCACAGTCATTTCGTCTGATCAGGGACTTCCTAAGCCTCTCAGAGACCAAGCCAAAGTGCAGGTCTACATTCAGGACATCAACGACAATGCACCCAAGTTCACTAAAGACATCTACCAGGCCTCCATCTCAGAGTCGGCACAAAACATGACACAGCTACTGAGAGTGTCTGCTTCAGATATGGATGAAAACAAAAATGGACTTGTGCGCTACCGCCTCTTGGAAGGCAATGAGGAAAACCTGTTTAGCATCGACAGCAGCTCTGGTCAGGTCACACTTGTGGGGAATTTGGACTATGAAGCCACATCCTCTTACTCTCTTAAGATCATAGCTGAAGACTCTGGAACAGTCCCACTGTCCTCTTCTTGCCTGCTGAGCATTAGCATTTTGGATGAGAATGATAACTCTCCATCTTTTCCAAAGTCCACCATTACAGTAGATGTTCTTGAGAACATGCGGATTGGAGAGCTAGTGGCATCCATCACAGCGACTGACTCGGATTCAGGTTCCAATGCTGATCTAACATACAGCATCACTGCTAACAACAATCATGGCACTTTTAGTATTAGTCCCAGTACTGGTAGCATCTTCCTCGTCCGAAAGCTGGACTACGAAACCCAGTCCCTCTACAAGCTGAACATCACTGCAAAGGACAATGGCAGGCCTCAAAGATCCTCCTCCATTCCTCTTATTATTCATGTGCGAGATTTCAATGATAACCCTCCTGTTTTTACTCCTGGTGACATTTTTAAGTCCATCCCTGAAAACCTTCCTCTGTCTACCTCTGTCATGACAATCACAGCCCATGACATAGACGCAGATATTAATGGCGAGCTGGAGTACTCAATAGTCCAGCAAACACCAAGAGGAAGCCACTTTCGCATCAATCCAACCTCTGGCATCATCCTGACAAGCAGCGACATTGACCGAGAGTTCTCAAACATGTTTGAGTTAACCATCAAAGCAACAGATCAGGCAGTCCCTTTTGAGTTCCGTCGTTTTGCACTGAAGAATGTCACAATCTGGATCACAGACCAAAATGACAACGTTCCAAACTTCATCTCCCAGAACGCCCTGGTGGCCGAACCCAACATTGTAATTGGCTCGATCCTGACAACAGTTGTAGCTTACGATCCCGATGAGGGTGCAAATGGTGAGGTGGAGTATGAGCTGATCAAAGGTGACTCAGATACATTCATCATGGACCGGTACAGTGGTGACATTCGACTGGCGTCCCAGCTCGTCCCTTCAAAACTCATCTACAGTCTAGTCGTTTCTGCTACCGACCACGGTACAGAGCGAAAAACATCCCATACCGAATTAACCATCATTCTACAAGGTGCTGATGGGCCTGTTTTCTCTCAACCCAAATACATCACAATTTTAAAGGAAGGTCAACCTCCTGGAACTAATGTCATCTCGCTGGATGCATCCAGCCCTCGTGGCTCTGGCACCAAAGTGGAGTATTTCATTGTGGCTGTCCAGAGTGGCGGGAAAGCTGTAGGAAGGCTTTTCACCATCGGCCGTCACACGGGCACGATCCAGACAGCAACGGAGCTGGATAGGGAGCAAGGAGCTGATTTGTATCTTCTGGATGTCTACGCCATTGAGACAGAGACCAGCCAACCCCGAACTCAGAGAGCTGAGGTGAGTAATGGCTATTTTTTCTGCTTAGCTGTGTTTGCATTGTTTGCCTTATTTTCCTGGGAAAACTTAATTAGGTTAAACGTTTTTGGACGGGTGTGCCTATGTGCCTGTGCCTGTGATGGTTCTTGCATATTATGTTAGAAAGGGTCCAAGAAAATGAGAATTCATGGCTGTGCAAGTAACATATGCTGAAGTCATTGGCCTGGTTTAGGGGGATCAAGTTTTCTGATGGAAAAACTGGCAGCCACACTCTTCAAGTTAAAACGCACACACACTTTTGTATATTCGTTAATTAAATCCCTGCCTTATGTATTTTTCAGAGAGATCTGGGTTGTGTTAGATGTAAATAACCTTGCACTTGAGCAAGTCATGGTTGTTGTAAGTGGGATTTTGTGTTTTTGGCAGGCTATCCTTATTGTTCTAGGCAAAAAAAAAAAGAAGCTCAGGCTATAACTGGTTCACAGAGGCGATTGCTGGGTTTTGTCTTAGAGAGGGAAGTGTGTGTGTATCCTGTGTTGTGTCGAGTTCCTGCCCAAACCATCTTATCAGCTGCCACGAATTCCACAAATCAAGATGTCAGACAACTTTACTGATTATTCTTATAACTGATTACTCACATTAATCGCGTCCAAACTTGGGGAGTTGGATGGTAGGGAATAATAATTTTCTCAGTTTTGTCTGTAGTCCAGAACAAAAAGAAAAGTGTGTTGGGGAGTGAGTGGGTAGTTGGGTAGCAAATGTTTCAGCCGCTTTCTGATACCTGTCTCCAACCGGGCAAGGGGTAATTATGTTGGATTTGAGTTTTTTGGGGGAGATTTAAAGCAGGGTGGTCCTGCTTTTGTGCCACCGGCTTTGGCTCAGAGGGCAATAAATGACCGTTAAATTCAGATGACCCTTTAAGTCTTGCTGAATAGAATTTTTTTCTCTCCAGAGAAAAGGAGAGACTGAAAAGGAAAACATTTGAAGCTGAAACCATGTAGTACTACTATGCTGTGATGCTTTCTCTAGTGCTCCTGCTAAATTGTCCCCTCGGGACGGAGTTGAAATCCTGTGCAGCAGGAGAGAGAGAGAGAGAGAGAGAGAGAGAGAGAGAGAGAGAGAGAGAGAGAGAGAGATGTGGGGTTTGGTTGTGATTGAAACTTCAGTCCAACTTTTTGGGTGGCTAAGGCTGAGCCACTTCTCAAATCAAAACCAAATGTGATTCTATATATGCGTTGAAGGAAATTTCAGCTGGATCCAAAAATTTGGTGTTATTACAGGCCTGATGATACGCATGTATAAATTGAATTTTTTTCTCTTGGTTCATCCTTGCAACATTTCCTTTAAGAAAAAAAAAAAGTTTTGTTATTCACTTATTACTTTTTTAAAGAAGTATTTAGGAGTATACCTGTTTAAGTAAGCGTGTATAAAAATGTAGACCTTTGAAACTTCCAAAAGTGAAAACTGTGAGGATATAATAAAAAAACTGAAACATTTCATAACATTACTTTGATACAGTTGATGAACTGATGTCATTTAAACCTTATTTTTTACTTAATGTTTTTTTTGGGACTCGGTCAAATCACCCATACCTTTCAATAATATATAAGCACGTTATAAAGCATGTTATAAAGCATTACGAGGCAATCAATCAATAATGGCGTGATGTGATGCGGTCCATTGATTATTTTCCTATAGCAGCATGTCCTAAAATGTTTTCTTCATCTTAAAGCATAGTAATCTGCCAATGGTCTCATACATATTTATTTTTAAAAAAAACCAAAAATACACTGAAATGTAATGTCATTTTTTTTTTAGTTAATGTTCCACATTCTAGCAGCTAGAAACACCCATTTTCTTAGAAAGTGCTGACACTGGAGACTCCTTCTATAAGTCTTAATCAAACACCTTCAAACAAAAAGCCTCAGTAAGTCAGTGATTATATGTTTCTCTTTGTAAAAAAATTTTTTTTTTTTACATTTGTTTATGTGGTGTGTTCACCATCCAAGTCCTTGTGTGAGTTGTTAAGAATCAAATTGGTGAAGAACTGCAGGAAGTTGAGATAAAAGTATTTGAAAGCGGGTGTTTAGAATGAAAGGGCGTGTAGCTGGCATATGTTTGATGATGTCATTTTGAATGTTGAACAAAGCAGGATCCAACACACACATACACACACACACACACACACAAAATAAATTGTTTTTCTGCAGAAACATCTTCATTCAGCCATATTTAGTCCACGCATGAGTGATCTATGTGTGTGTGTGTGTGTGTGTGTGTGTTTTTTCTTGTCTTTTCTCTCTCTTTCTAATTCACTTTTTGAACTGAAGCCCCTCCATACTGACAATGACACACAAAGAATAGAGTAACTGATTATACAATTTTAGTTTCTCTCTCCCTCTCTCTCTCTCTCTCTCTCTCTCTCTCTCTCTCTCTCTCTCTCACTCTCACCACACACACACACACACACACACACACACACACACACACAATTACTCAATTACTTTATACTAAGTATAAAGTATATAGATACACAGGTCTTTGTACCATCTGTCTGACCCTTAATACTGCAATTCTCTCTCTCTCTCTCTCTCTCTCTCGCTCTCTCTCTCTCTCTCTTTTGATTTAATGTCGTTATCCTTCTTCTTGTCCCTCATTTTGTGACAGATTTAGGGATTGGACCTAAAAATGAACCTGACTACCCTTCTCTCTCTCTCTATCTCTTTCTTGAAGCAGGCAAAGGTTGAGAGTTTAGGACTTTTGGGGAGCTCCCACATTCCAACAAAAGAGAGAGAGAGAGAGAGAGAGAGAGAGAGAGAGAGAGAGAAAAAAACTGAGGTTGCGAGAGAGAAAGAGCAGATGGCTGGAGAAGATAGAGGTGTCTTATGAGTTTGTTTAACTTCAGGGTCTCGGTGTGTGTGTGTGTGTGTGTGTGTGTGTGTGTGTGGGGGCGCGCATGTGTGCATGTGTACTCCACAGTCTGTTCTCACAATTGTTCCACTCTTTTGCCTCTGTACACCACACACACACATTTTTGCCATAGTAAAAGCGCAACAAGTGGCGTGTTTTAGTAAAAGTGTTACAATGAACGCTTCTAACAATGAAGTTCGTAGTAGAAATACAATAAATACGTCCTACATTTCTCCCCTAGTTTTTCTGTAGAAATGGATTAAATTAATAATTGTACTTTTTGTGGTTCAAACCTTATCAAATAAACACTTTTAGCTTCATGTTTTAGTAAAAGTCTTACAATCAATGCTTCTAAAATGAAAATTCACAATGTTACCAACTTCCTACATTGTTCTTTAGTTGAACTTTAACCCCTAGTTAGTAGAACTAGATTAAATTAATAGTTTAATCAATGAATATTATCAAATGAACATTTTTAGCATCGTGTTTCTGTGATTTTCCTCAGTCATTCAGCTTAACAGTATTATTTTTCGAAAATTCGACACAGTTTTCATGGTTGAAAAGAAAAAAAAAACCCCACACAATTCACACTAGCAAAAAATAAAAGAAAAAACGGCTCCGTTTAGCAACGGACACAGCATGTTTCTGCGTCCTAACTTTGTTAGTATCATTGAATTTTAGTAAAAAACCAAATGTTTCGATGTAAATACTGTGTAATTGGTTATATAACAATTGCGTAACATGGTGCTTGCGTTTAAAGGAAATCAGGCTTTTGTTTCTTTGGCAGTTCAGACGGCACAGACCTTTGCTCTGTGTTTGTAGAAGTCTGGAGCCATTGTTTTTTTGTTTTTTCACCCTCACCCTTGCATTGTTTTCCTCCTGGAAGCATTTCAGTCCAGCGTTGGGTACTGTGCAGCTGAAGAACGGCACGCTATTCTCAGCATGAAACGCGTTTACTGAATTTTTAGAAACAGATCCTTCTGGTCCGTGACTCAGGGATAGATTGGTTCTGTCTGGGAGTTCAGCCCTGAGGAAATGACATTAAGGTATTATGGGAGTCGAGAGAGAGGATGGGATGTGTAGGAAATGTGTGTGTGTGTGTGTGTGTGTGTGTATGTGTGTGTAGGAGATGTGTGTGTGTGTGTGTGTGTGCGCTGAGGTCGCATAACCCGATACGGGCCAGCATGTACATTCAACATTATGTGTGTTTACACAAACTGATTTATTAGTTCAGTTGCAATTTACAATCACACACACACACACACACACACACACACACACACACACACACACACACACATACACGCACACACGGGTGTGTTTGGCTACTTACCTAACCCTGTAGGTGGTCTAAGAAGGTTAAAGTTGAAAAACGTGTGTGTGTGTGTCTGTGTGTGTGTGTGTGTGTGTGTATGTGTCTAGTAATCATTTTTCCAAATCTGAATCAGAGCAGAATTCATACTTTGTTAGCTATTTGGTTCTATTTGGTTTCACACAGCACAAAAAAAATTCCCAAAATCCCCAAAACAATACGTTGACTGAGGGCCATGTAGAACTGAAAACATGACTCTTCAAAAAACAAAGAGTGTCCAAATCCCACAAATCACCCAAGCATTGAGAACACCATGTGATTTTCTCCTTTTTGTTTCTTGTTCCAAATATAAGTGCGACAGCTTTGTAATTTTGGCTCAGTTGAACAGCTCACATGCCGTGTTTGATTCACGCGGAGTCGACTTTCTCAGTACAGTTGAATCCTCTCACTCAGCACTTTCGGGCCTCATGTAAGTGTGATTTCTGGCTTCTCATCAAGCAAAAATGGGGAAAAGACGGAAGTGAGCTATCTAGATATGAACAGATATTAAACTTGGGAGGAGATAATTATTCATTTTTCATGGAAGGAGTCTCCAGTGACAGAGGTAAAGGTTTTCCCCCCACAGGAAAGTCTTCATGGTGGCTGGCTTAGTGTTTACACTTTTCCATCAATCTGGCAACCTGCATTTTTATCAACTTTATAGCTGCTGTAAGAAATAACGTGCCTCGTAGACGTTTTCTACGACACAAAAGTAAGTGTACACAAAAAATTGCATGTCTTTTTTAATTCATATAAAATTTCAATGTTAGACAGCTTGCTGTGGTTTAGAGCATGATGTTATTGTTGGAAAAGAAACAACTTCGAGTGTTTGCTACATCTACATCTACATCTACTGTTGCTATGATACCTCACTAAATTATGGGCTGTTTTTCATTGACGAGTCACGGACCGAGGCGTCTTTGATATTTCAGCTGGCTCCAAAACACTTCCTGGTAAATTAAGCATTGTGTTACACAAGAATGAAACAGCACACAGTGATGCATGCACACACACGTACACACACACACACACACACACACGGTAGTGTTTAGCTGTCCCTGGTTTGTAAACATGTTGCAGCTCCAGCTGTTGTTGTTTGCTGTGGACTTTGAATATCTGACATTCCATTTTGGATCGTTTGAATTTTATGAGATTTTGGAGAACGTTAAAGACGTACACTAGAAAGTATTGCAAAGTTTTAAAACGATTGATTTTTTCATTTTTTTTTCTTAACCATCTCTTAACACGGAAACGTTCCCAGAATTCCTTTGTCTTTCTTTGCCTCTTTCTTTCTCTCTCATCTTTCTGTGTGTGATGTCAGATTTTGCTGTGTGTTTGTGTGTGCGGGAGAGAGAGAGCGAGAGAGAGAGAGAGAGAGAGAGACAGACAGACAGAGCGAGACAGAGAGAGAGAGTGAGTGAGAGAGAGAGAGAGAGAGAGAGAGAGAGGGGGGGGAGAAGAGAGAGAGAGAGAGAGAGAGAGAGAGAGAGAGAGAGAGAGAGGGGTGGCATTTTGAACTCTAGGTGCTGCATCTTACTAACCACACACACTCACTGACACACACACACTACACACTCAAGCAGTTATGCAGACTAATGCAGGGGTCAGACAGGGCAGTTGACAGCCAGAAGATCAAACTTTGAGGCTGAGATCAACTCCATATGACCAACACACACACACACACACACACACAAAACACACAGACACATGCGCAGATCTTTGTTAAAACAAACATGGCTCAGTTTCACTTCAAAAATCAGATCACTGTGTGTTTTTAAATATAACTCAGAACACACACACACACACACACACAGTAAATACAGAAATATGAGAACTAACACTCACTGGGAAATGTATTTAACCTTACAGAGATGAAGAGCTGGTGTTACTGAAACTGGTGGTAGTAAAAACTAAGGATAATAAGTCAGGAGTAAAACACAAGGGCTAATGATGTTAGCGTAAAATAATCAACAACAGCGCGGAGCAATGCAACCTGACGCTTGCGTTTCCGCCCCAAGAAGTCGATTATTTATTAGTAACTCTATTTTATTTCTTTCACAGCACATACTTTTGATTTGTTAAGGAATGGCTCTGTTACAGAGTTCAGCAGTGCTGTGGGATTACAGGAGGATTAACAAATTTACACCCTGAGCTCCATTTACACAATAAATCTGAAACTGAAAGTGATTTAATGTTAAAATTAAGAATTAAAATTGCCACCGTTGCCTCTGGCTTGCTCATTAGGGAGAAATATACATTTAAATTAAAACTTTTGTCATTTTCATTCTATATTTTTATGGTTCCGAATATAAGTGGCTCAGTTTAAGCTCACGTGCCATGTTTGATTCACTTGGAGTCGATTCAGAGTCAAATGAATCGACTTCAGGGGGCGGTGGTACCTCAAGCGGTTAAGGCTCTGGGTCATTGACTGGAGGACTGGGGTTCAAGCCCCAGCACCGCTGAGCTGCCACTGTTGGGCCCTTGAGCAAGGTGGTGCTGTATCATGGCAATATAATACTCTGACCTCAACTCCCAAGGATGAAATATGTGAAGAAAGAATTACACTGTGCAGTAATGTATATGTGACAAATAAAGACTACTTTACTTATATACTAAGAACATGAGGTGTTTTTCAAAAGCTTCGTACTTTTGGCTCAGTTGAACAGCTCACATGCCATGTTTGATTCACTCAGAGTCGATTCAGAGTCAAATGACTCTCTCTGTACAGTTGAATCCTCTCAATCAGCAGTTTCAAGCCTCATGTAAGTGTGATTTCTGGCTTCTCATCAAGCAATAAAGGGGAAAAGATGGAAGTGAGCTATCTAGATATTAACAGATATTAAACGTGGGAGGAGATAATTATTCATTTTTCATGGAAGGAGTCTCCAGTGTCAAAGGTAAAGCTTTAGAGCTTTTCCCCCACAGGAAAGTCTTCATGGTGGCAGGCCTTTTGGCAACCTAGCAATCTGGCAACCTGCATTTTTATCAGGCTTGCTCATTAAGGATAAATATAAAATCATATTTAAACTTCTGTCATTTTTATTCTATATTTTTTATATTTCTTTAAAGCTGCTTTGAGACAATGTCTATTGTTAAAAGAGCTATACAAATAAGATTGAATTGAATTGAATAAAAAGAAAAATATATATACTGATTTATATGAAAAATGTTAAACGATAAGCCAAAAATAAAAATGTAACAAATCAAATAAAAATAAATTATATGTGTATATACATAATATAAATATAAATAATATAAAACAATAATAATCTACTAAACATAACATAAAATAACACACACACACACAAACAGATTCTATTGTGCGTGTCTCTTTGAGAATTGTGTGTTCATGTGAGTCAACGCTTTGAGCTGAACACTGAGATATGAGTCTTTTTTTCTTTTTCTTTAAAATGCTTCCATAGAAACCCAAAAAAAGAAAAAAAAAAAAAAAGAAACAGCACTGAGTCGTTTGGGAGTCAAAAGAATCGACTCATTGATGAGTCAAATGACTTGACTCAGTGAAAAAACTCGGGATTCCCATCTCTAGTGTGTGAGTGTGTGAGCAGTAAGACAGTGTGTGTATGCTTGTCCAAGACTCTGTGTGTGTGTGTGTGGGGTGTGTGTGTGTGTGTGTGTGTGTGTGTGTGTGTGTATGACTTGGCCTGATCAAATTTGCTGTTCTCCCGAAGCCTCTAAAGAGTCACTTCCTTTCCATAACCCCCCCCCCCCCCACACACACACACACACAATGTGTAAAAAAAAAGTGTTTCAGTCTCATAAATCAACGTCACACTTAAACACAATACACACACAATAAGTGACCGACCCATTGAGAAGTCCTTAACCCTGAAACCGAAAGAGAGAGAAACGGATACACACTGACACACACATTTCAGTCGGGTCAACCGGGTGTAAAAAAAAATGGAGCATTGTTAGCACTAAGAGAAATAGGTCCAAAAAATATGTAATATTAATACAAGGAAAACAAATTCTTTGTTGTTGTTGTTCCATATGAACTGCTAGATCATTTATCACCACCTTGTTCGTAAATTAGTCCAAATTACACCCCCTTTATCCGCTCGCGGTTATTAATGTCTGCTCTCTCTGTTCGACGGAACAGTACCACTTTGTTGCGTTATCGTTCCACACACTAACACCAGCATCACGTTCGATTTCCAGCTCACGTTCTTTGCACTTTGCAGGACTACACTCGCGGAGACGTTCCAGCAGATGGGAAATGTTGTTCATTATTGCACTTGACAAGTCAAGAGTCGGCCAATTATAGACTACAACGAACATGTGCGGTACGGCAGGAAAAAGGCAGGCACGCATATGCACACAGACACACAGAGCAGCGTATCTAGTTCTTTCGCAGTGTGTCGGTGCGAGAAGTTAGAAATAAAACACAAGGGGGTGTGATGTGGCAGGACACAAGCATCTCGAGTCGATGCTTTTTCTCTTGGACCGTAGGTCTCCATGCTAACACGTTTTTATTTGATATTTATTAAACGACAACAAAGAAAAAAAACAAACACGATAAGATAGTATCTTGGTTGTTCTTCTCTCTTGTTTAAATAAAAAAAGAAATATTTGGCATGCATTGTTTAAGAATGTGTTTTGTTTTGAAGGAACTTTGTAGGTTAAAATCTCAAAATCGTGACACATTTTACCTCAGCGTTTTGCAACAATAGGAACAAATGAATAATTAGGATGCTGGAATACACACACACACACACACACACACACACACACACATAAAAAAATAAATGCAAATACATATGCACACACACATACACACAAAATGACATAAGATCCACATGGATAATTAAATCCAGAGAAAATGTATTTCCTTCTGTGTTTTGCTTTGAAAATGAAGAGAGTAAAAAGAGAGAGAGAGAGAGAGAGAGAGAGAGAGAGAGAGAGAGAGAGGGAGGGAGAGAGCAAGAGAGAGAGAGAAAGACAGAAATAGAAGATGAGAGGGAGATGGAGATAAAGAGAGAAAGACAGACAGAAAGAGAAGGCGAGAGGGAGAGAGAGAAAGACAGAAAGAGAGAGAGCAAGTGGGAGATAGAGAAAGAAAGACAGAAAGAGAGAGGGAGAGGGCGATAGAGAGAGCTAGAAAAACAGAAAGAGAGAGAGAGAGAAAGAGAGAGAGACAAAAAGAGAAGATGAGAGGGAGATAGATATAAAAAGAGAAAGAAAGAGCAGGTGAGAGGGAGAGAGAGATAAAGAGAGAGAGAGACAGAGAAAGAGAGAGAGGGAGAGAGGGGGAGAGAGAGAGAGGGGAGGGAAAGAGAGAGGAGAAAGAAAGAAAGGGGGGAAAAAAGAGAGGAGAGGGAGATAGAGAGAGAAAAACAGAAAAGGAGAGAGCGAGAGGGAGATAGAGAGAGAGAGATAGACAGAAAGAGAGACAGCCAGAGGGAGTAGAGAGAGAGAGAAGCAGAAAGAAGAAGCCAGAGGGAGGTAGAGAGAGAGAGATAGACAGAAAGAGAGAGAGCCAGAGGGAGATCGATAGAGAGTGAGAGGGAGCTAGAGAGAGAGAAAGACAGAAAAAGAGAGAGCAAGAGGGAGAGAGAGAGAGAGAAAGAGCAAGAGGGAGAGAGAGGAGAGAGAGCAAGAGGGAGATAGAGAGAGAGCGAGAGGGAGAGAGAGAGAGCGAAAGACAGAAAGAGAGAGAGCGAGAGGGAGATAGAGAGAGAGAGAGAAAGACAGAAAAAGAGAGAGCAAGAGGGAGATAGAGAGAGAGCGAGAGGGAGAGAGAGAGAACGAAAGACAGAAAGAGAGAGAGAGGAGAGAGCGGGGAGGGAGAGGAGAGAGAGAGAGAGACAGAAAGAGAGAAAGCCAGAGGGAGGTAGAGAGAGAGAGAAGACAGAAAGAGAGAGAGCCAGAGGGAGAGAAGAGAGGAGAGGGAGCAGAGAGAGAGAGAAAGAAGAAAGAGAGAGAGCAAGAGAGAGAGAGAGAGAGAGAGAGAGCGAAAAACAGAAAGAGAGAGAGTGAGAGGGAGATAGATAGAGAGAGAAAGGCAGAGAGGGAGAGGGAGAGAGAGAGCGCGCAAAAAAGAACGAGAGAGAGAGAAAGGCAGAAAGAGAGAGAGAGAGAAAGGCAAAGAGAGAGACAGAGTGAGAGAGAGAGAGAGAGCGCGCGAAAAAAAAAAGAGAGAGAGAGAGAGAGAGAAAGGCAGAAAGAGAGAGACAGCAGGTACGCCAGTCACGCGTGAGTCACATTGAAACTGTAGAATCGCTACCCAAAAGTCTCCAACTGTTTTCAATTAAGCAAACACACACACACACACACACACACACACACACACACACAGTATTTTCCCCAATATCCAACCAGCACTCTTTCTTGTCTTAGTGAAAAGCTGTAAAATCTGAAACTGAGTGTAAAAATGTCTACAAATATGATGCTGATGATGATGTTGATGATGAAGATGATGATGATTACAGAAAAAGACACACACACAACACACACACACACACACAGACAAAACACACACACACACACACACACACACACGTGCATATGGTAGAGCTTTCATTGTAATGTCGCGCACATATAGCTGACGCAGTGCATAGTGAAAAGCGCACACTACGAAGGAAGTTTAGTGAGGTAGTG
>JAUCMX010000016.1:19568942-19783942 GCA_033459395.1 Hemibagrus guttatus | reverse complement strand
GGCTTAAAGTTTGCTATCCATAAGGGATGGAATAATTTAATAAGAAAAAAACACACAAATGCAGTAAGCTAAATGTGTGTGTGTGCACGGTCAATAAATCAGAGAACTGGAGGCTAAGACAGCAGCAGCAGCCATCATATTGACCATGCAGAGAAGGCGTGTCATCAGACAAACACTCCGTGAACGAGGGATGTGTGAGACAGAGAGACCAAACAAGAGAGAAATAAAGAGAGACAGATTAAAGTATTTAGATATGTATATAACTGATTCATTTAATCTAGGCTTGTGTGCAAGTGTGTTTAGATATATCTCTTCTGGGCAAGACGTGTGTGGGTGTGTGTTTGAGTGTGACAAACAGATAAAGCATGTGTTAGTGTGAGGTGTGTGTGACATGCCATTACACATTGTGTGTTTGTTTGTGGTGATATGTTTGGAACTGTTTAATGTGCTCCTTTCAACGAGTGTGTGTGTTTGAATTTCTAGTATGTGTGTGTTATTTGCGTGTTCATTTGAATTTACATTTTCGATAAGCCAAACACACTTTATATAAGTGCTTAAAGCTGTGAGGTCATAGTTGCTAGGCATGTAGGAAGTATAAGCTAGCTAATAATGGAGGCTAACAATGCATTTAGCTAACAATACAGAGTTGTTAAGTGTTACACAGGTAAAATAAAGGCACAATGACCTTGAAAACAAGACACACCCTTTAGGAAGATTAACTTTTACCTCAGACGTGTTGGTAAATTACAAAAAAATGTCTTTATAGGACTAAAATTATATTGTTTTACAGTTAGAGTCAAGCGTTAATCAAGTCCCACCTCATGTTCCATCATATAAACATTTTTTGTAGTAAGAAAGTTTTATTTATGTGAAATCCTGTCAGAAAAGTGGCTGAAAATATTAATGAATATTTTTAAGAGTATGAAGGAATATTCGTATGTGTGTGTGTGTGTGTGTGTGTGTGTGTGTGTGTGTGTGTGTGTGTGTGTGTGTGTGTGTGTGTGTGAGAGAGAGAGAAACGAGACAGGGAGGCGTATAGTGGTGGCTTAGGTGATGATTGGTTCTGTCTCGCAGTGGATCAAGTGTGTATTACTGTGAGTCCTCTTGTGTGTGTGTGTGTTCAGTACGAACTCTGAAACACTCAACCTATGTTGAGTGATAACACACAGGCTAAAAAAAAAAGACTGTCCCTCAGCTTTCCTGTCTCTCCATCTTTCTTTCCGCCTCCTGTTATCCTCATGCGTCTCTCCATTTCTTTATTTATTTACATTTTCTGTCAGAAAAGTTTCAGCGATAAACGTCTGCCGCCGTTTTATACACATGTGTATGTCATGTAATACAGATACTATGTGTCCTTCCTGTGTGTCTGTCTTGTTTGGTCTCTGTCTCCTTGTCTTTCTTTCTCTCTCGATATAAGTTGTTTATCTTGTTTCTTTCTATGCCCTTTGTGTTGGCCAATCTGTGAGCATCGTAGAGTCAACATGTTTTTGCGTCTCCTGTAAACGAACGCTTCCCTCTGACCACTTCAGCCCAAACAGCACTTCCACACTCCAGCGCTGTTTACACGACCGCGTAAATGTTGTATCGGCGCGGGTGTGTGTTTTTACATTGTGTTTGTGTTGATGTGAATGGTGAGATTTGATCTGTGTACATTACAGCCACTTTCTCTGTCTGATGTATTGATTTAGCAGTGCACTCCAGAGAGACTGACTATAGATGGTATTTTAGACAAGAATTGCACAGAAGTTTTTCAGGGACAAAACAAAAATGTCCGTGTAAAAAAAGCAGTTTTATCAGTGATGTTTTTGCCCATTGTGTTTTTCTTTGAAAGTCCACATACTACTTTCAACACGGAACAAACGTTTTCCTCCAAAAACCTGTCACTCTCTGAATCAGAAGCATCAAACCCTACCCCCACATGGTTGACATCACATAAAACTATTTCCTATTTACTGCCCCACCTCCTTTGTACAATGAACAACTTGCAAACAGCGAACAAACAGGAACATTCCAGACATTTCCTAAATCGTAAGTGACTCTCAGAAGCATTTAAGCACATTAGTTATCAAGTTAGCTTTAACCAAATATATTATTGCTAGCAATAAATAACACGGGGTCCCATGTATCCATTGTAGGACACCATGCACAACAAATCCACCAGTCCACTTGATATGTTTTCCAGAGGTTCTAAGAAACCTGATAACCCAGAGGAAACCCATACAGACATAGACAGTAACCCGAGCTCAGAAAGGAACCTGGTACCCTGGAGCTGTTAGGTGGCAATGCTCCCATACTGGATTGTAACTCAATTTGTAAAACATAAACATTGACATCCCATAAACAATATGGCCTTTTCCATCTGTGAATACCATCCATAGCCCAGAAACATCTTTCCCCAGACATTCCTTTTGTTCATTTCAGCCTCCTTCCTTGACTAGCATCGCTATCAGTTTAAGACTTGATCCGATTTAGGTGCCAAAAAGGAAACAATAAGAACAGAAGACACTCAGCTTTCTCTCCATACAACAATAGTGCTGAACAACGGAGTCATTCATCGTGCACTTATCCCTCTCTCTAAGCTCGTCTCTAAGGAGGAGGAGGAGAGTAAGAAATACACAAAAACAAGATGTCAGAGCCGCATTACAGCTTCGCTAACTAATGACTTGGCAAGGTCACAACCTCAGGGACTCTGGTAACTTCCAGTCCGTCACCTCTCAGCAGGATAAATCATCACCTTTTAACCTTAAAGTTGACCCTAAAGCAAGAGAAGGAAAGTGAAGAAGCGAGAGAAACTGTTGTTAAAGGAAGACAGCTAGTGTGTTTGCGATGTACGGCTCTGAGGACGTATTTGTTCAGATATATTGTATATCGCTTAGCAATTCTAATAGGTAAGCCATTATTCCTTGGAAGATTAGACATTGTGATGTTACCACTGTGCATGGCTAGGGAAGGCAAGGCTTTTCGCCTTAACCTATCAATCAGTTGCTGTGGAACTGTGGTCAAAGCTATTTTACATGGTTAAAATAGCTAACATTAAACATACCCTTGAAAAAATCTTGATTTGCAAAAACAAATGACAAAGCTAGTTAGTAACAATGGTTATCATCTTTGTATTTCTTTTTCTATCAAAGAACAGTTGGTGGATCTAGATCTAGTGTTTGTACTGCCATTTCTGAACCTTGGCAAAGAGTTATAGACATCATCAAATGACATCACATAAAAAACATGAATCAAAATTGGATAATAATACAAGGATTATTGTTTTTCAAAAGAGTGATTTTTATACTTTTTACACATGATTCCATTGGATACCGTGTCAAACTCTCATAGACACTGCAATACCCAATAACCAAAAGTATCATTGTGAGTGTTTCTTGGTGCTGTTTCTGGCCTCTTTGTAATGGGTTTATGAGCAGCGATCATTCACATTCAGTAGTGCTCTCACCATTCAGACCAAATGCTCCTCTGCTATTGAGTTCTACTGAAGCGTACATTTAAGAATACACCCAGTGTAAGAGAGAGGGAGAAGGAGGGTGGAAGAGGAAACAAGAGAACATTACACCCAGTCTGAGAGAGAACACTATACCCGGCCTGGGAGAGACAGAGATGGAGCATCTGAAGCGAACGTGACTCAAATTGCATCACAATAAAGAGCTTTCTGAAGCAGTTGGTTTTAGCTGTTGGAGACAATTAAAGTGAAACAAACCAGTGATCATGAAGTGGCAAGCTTAAGTAATGATTTTGCTAATCATTGTCTTAAGGTCTAACCCAGTAATCCGTCTATAGAGCAACATGAAGCCTAGAGATCTCTGGAGATCACAGCCAGCAGTTACCACAAACAATACCTCAGTCTATACTCATATATTAACAGTCAGTTGCTTCATATTACGGAAAAAAGGACTCTTGAAGACAGAATGTCACACATGCATGGCAGATTGTGTTGTCTGGCATTAAAAGAGAATCGTCATGCCTTCTGCTTCAGCAAAACATTAGTCATTTCACTGTTAGAATGTTTTAGACCTTTAAGAGTAAGTTCCACCAGTTCTATAGCTTTATATGTTGGAAGTGAATCTTCAAGTGTTAGTCACCCAATTTTGGTCCTTTTGCAATGTCTTTTGGAGCAGTTTTAGAACTTTCCTAATGTTCTCTTAATTTGAATTATTCAAGTGTTAGACTGGGGGGCACGGTGGCTTGGTGGTTGGCTTGGTGGTTGGCACGTTTGCCTCACACCTCCAGGGTTGGAGGTTCGATTCCCGCCTCTGCCGTGTGTGTGGAGTTTGCATGTTCTCCCCATGCCTCGGGGCTTTCCTCCAGGTACTCTGGTTTCCTCCCCTGGTCCAAAGACATGCATTGTAGGTTGGTTGCCATCTCAAAATTGTCTGTAGTGTGTGAGTGAATGAATGAGTGTGTGTGTGTGCCCTGCGATGGGTTGGCACTCCGTCCAGGGTGTATCCTGCCTTGATGCCCAATGACGCCTGAGATAGGCACAGGCTCCCCGTGACCCGAGAATAGTTCGGATAAGCGGTATGAATGAATGAATGAATGAAAAGTGTTGGACTTTGGCGGCTTTGCGCTTTCAACATCCTTCACTTATTGGACATTCAACTGTGGTAGTTCTTTCTGTTCTTACTTCTTTCCATATTAGTCCGTGCAATATTTTCCAAGTCTAGGTTATGTATCAGAACTTAAAAGGCTGTAATATATTCAAGTGTTAGAAATTTGGTAGTCTTTTCAATGTTTGAAGTGTTAGAGCTTCAATTGTTGTGCCTTCAGATATGGTAGTCCTTTCAGTGTTGAACCTTTAAAGCGTATAAGTGTCAACACTTTAAGGGCTAAATCTTGGGACGCATCCTTCTTTGAAGTGTCTGAGTTTTAAGTGTTCGATCTTTCAGAGTTGAAAGGCCAAGTGTTAAACATTTAATTGTTGAACATTGAAATGCTGTAGTCCTTCCAATATGCCTGTTCTACCAGATCTTCTGAGTACAGAAGTACCCGTTTTTGTAATTTTACCCCTTACAGTTTTAGGTGTTCAAGTATTAGTTTTTAGGTTCTTTTATTCTTCCAATGTTGGAACTTCCACTTGGGATATCCCAGAGATATTTAAAGGTTACTTCATCCAATCTTAGACTAATATCAATCACACCACTGCTATGCCAGAGCTGGTTGTTCCAGTGTTGGGATTGTGGTTTCTGTTTCAATGGCAGCAGCTTTACCAGTGTTAATCGTATTATTTGTGCAAGCAGTAATCCTTTTAATCTTGCCAGTGTTAGTTGTGCCAGAAGTTGTCGAATGTGAAGGTATTGTTTTCTATGCCAATAGACAAGCATGAAATCTCTCTATAATGAAGGAAGGCTTCTGATGATACACACAGTTTATAAAGACACACATCATCAGATAAACACACTCTTTCTTCACACTCTTGCATACCGTCTCAGACTCACATTGGATGATCGATCCTCTGGAGCGTTTTTCATACGTCCAGTGAAGGTCATGAAATAATATATTTTTTCCTCCATTTGGTTTTGCATTTGACATAAGTTTGGATCGGTTTTGGACCACATCATAAATTTGGATAAGGCTGGAGCAGAACACAATCCCAAGTGCTCAAGGAAACAAGGTATTCATGAAAGCATCCTAAACCAAAATGTGTTTTTGCTATCTCTATCGCTATTTTTCTTTCTTTCCTTTTTTTATCAGTCACTTCACATACGTTTTTAATCTTGTAAAGACTTTTTCAAGATATCTTTTTGTTTCACCATTCATAAACTTATCTCTTATGGATTTGTCTTGAGTTTCACATACGCTTTTTACATCGGGATCAGGGGGTCCCAGAACACTTCAGGAAACAAGCGGACGTGAAAGCATCCTAAATTGCTGTGTTGTGTTTTCACTATTTCTTATCCTATTATTCATATACGCTTCCAGTCACTTCCTCTATCTGTCTCTTACAATTTCTTTCCCCATCTCTCTTTCTTGCTTTCTCCCGTCCATGACTGGCCTCAGTAAGGGGAACAGGTCTGTTATAGCTGTGCTCTTTGGCAGAAATATGCTTTATGCCACCTCATGTTAAACGCATTAGCGTTTCTGCTCCATTCTACTCGGCCAGCAGCCCGCCAGACGCTTCCTGCTCCTCTCTAAACGACACACACAGATGGAGGGAGACAGAAAGAAAGAAAAAAAGCAAGGGAGGGGTGATTCTATGGATCAGAGATTACCAAGTGGAGTTTTATGATTTGAAGCAATGTTTTAACCCAAATCCATTTCTTTGTGCTCCATGAAGATTTGATAGAAACTCATGGCATGTGTTTAGCTTGCTTCCTCCGATTCTGGTTTGGCTCATATTTCAGTGCCTTTTTGAAATGATCCAATGGCTAGTCCTGATGCTAATACTACCTACTGAAGTTTCCTGGGCTTTCTGCAAGTGCTGGGAGAAGGTTTAGTGTTTGCTAAGAGCAGTGGCATTTTAGCAAACTCTAAAACTGGCTTTACTTGTGTTTTGTGGTTGGAATGTTGGCTGGAAAGATCACGGCAAACAGGAATTGTTTGGAAAAAAGTGTGTGTGTATGTGTGCATGTTAAAGACACAGGGTTGTGAGGTAGCGTTTAGATGTTTATGGTGTGTAACGAGAAGTTTGTAATTTTGCTCTGCTGGGGTTTGGTTCGAGCTGTTTCTGCGTGTATGTGTGCGAATGTGAACTGTTGTGTTCTGTTTAATCTCCATCCTAGACACTTTAACTGTCAGGGAGTTCTGGGAGCCGCTGTGCACAAAAATTAGCGATTATGTACCAACTGCTGAGGACTTATTCACATACACACATGCACACACACACACGCTCTCTCAGTTAGTCGCGCTCTCTCATTCTCACAGTCCGTCTCTCTCTCACACACATTTATTGTGTCTTATTGTCACTGTTTTGGGCTTTTCTCATTGAGGCACTCAGCGGGGGGCGTAATGGAGGGAGGTGGTTCACACACACAATTTCAGCCCTGTTTAGACTTTTAATCATACACACACACACACACACACACACACAGAGGTTACAGAGACTTTGCAATGGAATGTTTAGATATCGGACAATAGCAAGTTGGATAGATTAGACATTATTGAAGGGATAACATCTAAAAAATTATCTTTCATTATTCTACCAAAAATCTGCGCAGTAATTTAATATGGTATATTGCCTAGAAAGCTAAACTATTTGTACCATATTATGTGCACTTCTTACAAACGTTGCATCCTAAATGTTAGTTGAAATGAATTACTGAGGCTTTTAGAACATTGTTGAACCTCAACTACACTACTGAGAATGCTAGTAGAATAATAAAAAAAGAAGTGAATGTAAGACACCAACGTTGGAAAGAGACCAAAGTGATGAAGTTCCTTTTCTAACCCAAAGGGAAGCCAAGTGAACTGAGCTCAGGATCAGGGACCAGGGAGTCAGGGAGCTCCAGTGAGTCTAGGGAGCTCCAAGGTGCCAACTAGAAATCTAGAATCCAAATATACAGGCTAGTTTTTCTAGGGTTTGTTGGATTTTCTTGTAGACACGAAACAATACCGCAGCCTTGTTTGTTCCTAAAGTTTCGAGCTATGTCCACAACATCAAATGTAACTATAAATGAATACAAAGTATGACATCATGCTGGCAAAATTTTGCTGTGGTATAATGAGGCCACAAGACCCCATTCGGGTTAATTATCCCCGTCACGCGATTGCTACAAACTGGGGAGGGTGAGGCTAATGGCTGAAAAGATGGCTGAGGGTGAGGGTGACGCAAAGATGTGCTCACTACAAGACTATGAAGGCAACCTCTGCAAATTTTTTTATTTTTTTTTTCAAACTGCTGCATCAAACAGCCGCATAAACGATTCGGAAGTGTGGAAAGCGCTTTCAACCCTCTTCCACATACATGTGCTCACACGTGCTTGTGATTGGCTATTCTTGGATTCAAATTTTAGTCAGAGGTTCCAAAAAAAAAACAAAAAAACAAAAAAACAAGTATCCAATTTTGTACAATTTGTGCAAATGTACACATTTCCTGTCAGAGTGAAGTTTCTGACACATGTATTTACTACATTGTTAAAGTAATACACATATTCACACACACACACACACACACACACACACACACATACACATGCACACTTACTCTCTGCCTCATCTGGGTCTTATAGAGATTTGTGTGTGTGTATATCCTTAGTGTCTCCTTTTTTAAAGATCCTGGCAGGTCTCCACACCCCCCTGTGGAGCTCGTTTCCACCCTGAGAAATTTCCAATTCGCTCCATGCAGAGTTTGTGTGTGTGTGTGTGTGAGGAGGATAAAGAATCTGTGCTTAGACTCCTAGAGTAATAACCTCCTAAATCTATGGCATACACCAAAGAGGAGAAGAAAATAGAGGGAGAGAATGTGTATAGAGAGTTAAGAGTCCAGAATAGAGAGAGAGAGAGAGAGAGAGAGAGATTTATAAATGGAGTTAAGTTTTAGGAAATGAGTTACATTGAGCATACCACAAAAATCCTTCCTTAGAGACACACAGACAGACAGACAGACAGACAGACACACACACACACACACACACACACACACACACACAGAGCCATCAGTCACTTTAAGATACTCATAACCTTTTTTTCCACTAACACTGATCTCGTCCTGATTCTGGTTCTTGTTGGTGTTTCGTGTCCATGTTTTCATTTCTTCTTTCTTCTTCTTCTTCTTCTTCTTCTTCTTCTTCTTCTTCTTCTTCTTCTTCTTCTTGTGATCAACCTTCATTCTTAATTCTGTATCTCATTCTGGTTCTTACTGATTTTAGGTTGTTGGTCCATTTGTCCAGGATGATTTTGGAATTGATCTAAACAAGGTCAAGGTCACAGCAAGGTCAAACGTAGGGAATAGTTTTTCTTCAATAGCATCCTTCCTGTACATTTTAAAGGTGTGTCTGGAATTAGTAACAAGGAAAAAAAAAAAGACTTGGTTTTGATGGAAGTAATGCAAATCCCTTTTTCCCTTCCTTGCTTGATCTTGATCTTATTCGTATTCTAATTCTTTGATTTAGATTCTGTCTTGGAATTATTCCTTATAATAATTCTGTTCTGATGCCGAATCTGTTTCTATTTTCTGTTTCTTGTAGATTCTTGATTGTTCTGGTTCTGGTTTTTTTTTTTTTTCCCCCCATACCGATTTATTCTTTCTCCTCCTGTTTTGATATTTAGTTCTGTTCCCTGTTTTTGCTTCTTTGATTAAAGTCGACTTTTATATCTGGATTTCATTCCAGTTCTTACACTGCTTCTTTTTTAATAGTTGATTTTCAGTTGATTTTTTTTTTTTTTTTTTTTTAGATTCTTCTTCCTGTCCTTTTTTTTTTTTCTTTTTTTTTTCTTCTTGTGCTTGAACTTTTGATTAAAGATCAGGATTTAATTTGACTTCTTCCTCCGTTTTTTTTTCTGGCTCTGAATCCGTTTCTGTTTCATGCAGATTCTTGCTTTTTTCTCATTCTGGTCCGTTCCCTTATATTTCTGGTTCAAGTTTTGTTTTCTTCAATGTTTGACTAAAGTTCATTCGAAACTTTTTTACTGTTTACTCTTTTATTATTGTTGATTGTTGTTTATCTGGGTCTAGGTCTGCTCCTGTTTTTTTTCCCCCGATTCTTGTTTGTTCTCATTCTGATTATTGTTTGTATATTTAGGTTTTGGATCTTGTCCTTGTTTGTTTCTGGTTCAGCTTCTTTTATTTTCTTTTATTTTTGGTTAATTTTCAGCTTCAGGTCATTGTTCTGATTCAGCTGTTTGCCCTTTATTTGTGTTTTGGTTCTTGCTTCTTTCCCTTGAGAATTATGCTAATTTCACTGAGGTAATTTTTTTGTCTGGGTTCATTTGCCAGTCTCTCAATTCTATGTGTGTGTGTGTGTGTGTGTGTGTGTGTGTGTGTGTGTGGGAGAGAGAGACAGAGGTAGAGACAGAGAGTAAGAGAGGGTAGTTGTGTTGATGGTCAGATAGTGTTCAGGTATGTGTAAGTCAAGAACATCAGTTTAACACACACACACAGACACACAGACACTATTTACGGTAGCTGTGTATGTGTGAGTTCAAAGGTCGTGGCTCTGCCCAGGTGAAACACATCACTTTTCGCGACGGGAGGATCAGATTTCCGAGCTCCTGCGGCTCTTTAACACTGACTGAGTGTATTATTCAGCATGACTATCAATGATTCAGGACTCTCTCTCTTACACACACACACACACACACACACCTCTCTCTCTCTCTTCTTCACATACACACATTATTTCTAATTCCCTCTCACGCATTCCTGCCCCTTCTGACTTCCTTTCTTTTTAACGCTACAATTCTTTGATCTCCTACTCCTAAGGGATTGTGGGTAAATCTGTGGCTGTAATTATTTATTACGACCGCATCTTTCTCCTAATTATCCACATAAACAGAAAAGAAGAGACGAAACGTTATTTACACATCAAGGGGAAATGAGAGACATATTTTTCTTTTCATTTGCTGATCTTATTATTAATATTTATGTACACAAAGCACTGCGGAATGCTCTCTTCTCACTCATGGTCAGAAGATTCATTTTTTTTTGTTCCACCAGATTTAAATGAATATGGAAGAATTTGTTTATTGAATTTTTTTTTTTTTTTGGAAAGGAGTCGCTAGTTTTAGTCAGAACTAAAGCTACTTTTTTTTTTTTTTTTTTTTTTTTTTTTGTATTGCAGTTATCCTGTGAAAGCTATTTCCTTTACTTGGCTAAAATAATAAAGTTATGACTTTATTATGAGATAAATCATGTGTATAAAAGCTGTAATAATATAGTATCTGTTTCTACAAGTAAAACTCGAAAATACAGCTTTTCAGACTCAGCGGTTATGCTCCTGAACTACGGTATAAACATATTATAATGGAGGTCTAGGGAGAATTGATTAAGATGAATCTTCACAGGGTTTTTGCGTCTGACTAGGAGGAAAATATGCATCTTTGTCGTGTTTTTTCGGCTTTGTTTCTGTCTCGAGGGGAATTATGTTCGATCACAAACACCATTAATGCAGACTGTGGATGTGGGGAACTTCTAAACACATGCTCTGCTTATTTATTTAAGCAATAAACAGCAAGATGCAAAGCAAATGCCTGTTGTGCTTTCGATTGTATGTTTATTGGCAACGGGTTGTGGGCAGTTAGGGGATCAAGTGTAGGTTGACAGTGGTGGTGTGTGTGTGTGTGTGTGTGTGTGGAAGGATTGACAGTGTGTATAAGTTGTATTTTAGAGTGTAAACTCTAAAATCCAGGATAAACCGTTGTTATTCCTTCAGGTATCAAAAGCACTCTGTGGTGTGAGATGAAAACACATAACAATACTCAATTCTCTCTGTCTCTCTCTCTCTCTCTCTCTCTCTCTCTCTCTCTCTGTCTCTCTCTCTCTCTCTCTCTCTCTCTCTCATTCAGGTGGAGATCACACTTCAAGATATCAACGACAACCCTCCAGTTTTTCCCACTGACATTTTAGACTTGACCGTCCAAGAAAACGTGGGTGATGGATTCCGGATAATGCAGCTAACAGCAACCGATGCAGACGAGGTAGGAAATTCCCTGCGGAAAAATCTGGAATAATAGCTGCCTTGACTGAATGTTTCGGCTAAATATACCCGGACTTTTTTAAGCGATATTCCGTGTGATAAATTCTGCTCTGATTACAGTGAGGAATAAGTCTGACATAAGTCACTTTTAGGCTAAACCTGACGAGCAGCGCGCTAATGGATTGGTCTGGGTGTGTGATGAATATCAAGGTGCTGATGGATATCATTAATAGCGTTAACAGAATGTTGAAATTTGCCAAAAAGAGAGAGAGAGAGACAGAGAGGGAGAGAGAGAGAGAGAGAGTGTGTGTGTGTGTGTGTGTGTGTGTTGCGGTTGGAATTGAATTGGACCCTGCAGAATGCTGTTGTCTCGCAGCTGAATGAGATTTAATCACTAAAGACGGAAAGGAAACCGTACGTTTGGCTGATGATCTGGGAAGGTATTTGAGAGGGAAAATGATTTTAAAAAGGAAAAAAGGTATTGAGTAATGGAAATCCGCTTTCTCACTCCCTGTCTCTCGAGTGTGTTTTCCATCCACCTGTTTTTAGGTGAAATTTGGTTGAATGGAATGAGCTCTGTAAGCTAAGTAGTACTGTGTTCCCAAATAGTACACAACTACTGCACTATTTTGAAATACTACTTACCGCATTAGCGTGAGCTTTGGGACGGAGCCACAGCCAGAGGCCGGTTGTCAAGAGAATCATTCGTACTGACAGTAAAACCCATAGCTTGCTAATACCACCTGGCAAGCATTATGCCAAGAACAATGTCGTATTTGTTTTACTATTCGCAATAGTATGCGATGTTACGAGTACTGCGACTGTTTGCGTTTGTTGCCCTGCAGATAAAGAGCCAATGTTATACAGGGTGATAGTAACAGGTTTCTGCAATAAACTATGATATAGCGAGTGTGCTTTTGGCAGCTTGGTGCTCTTTTAATGACATCATCATGCTGTTCTTCTCCAGAATGTTCAACACAACAGTAGTTAATAGTAACACACAATAATTCACAGTAAGTTTGCTTAGCATTTACAAAACATTTGGATGCAAAACACAGAACAGCTGTGCAGACTGTTGGAGTTTGGTCCCTCTTTACTTGCCTCTCCTCTCTCCATGTCTATTCTTTCATTCTAGTTTCATGAAGTCACTTGAGACGTGTCGATGAGTCCCTGTGAGTTTACTTGAGATTGTATTACATCTCTGGCTTCCTCCTGTGCTATAAAACCTCTGTTTCTTTCCCATCTCACACAGGAAATGTGTAAAAAATAATTCCGTGAGTTGCAAAGCTCTGTTACAATACTTAAGAATTACACCCTCATTCAGGACTCTTGGACCGTCCTTCTCACCCTGAACCCTGAATCTGTGATGCGTCATACCTTGTCCATTTGTGTTAATAGATGAGAAACACTCATCTAGTCCCAAATCATTGAAATCACCAGAGGTTTTTCCGTCAGCAGGGCAGAGAAGCATTTACTTTTCCCCAGGTGTTCTCAGAATGGAGGAGTAATGCAGACCAGTGCCAGGGTGGTTGGACGTCCTTGGCTAACATAAGTCCAATCAGATATATCTGGAACCTTTTTCAGCTAAAGCCACATGTTTAAGAAAAGCATGAGCCAAACTCTATAACAACAGACCAGCAGACTGGAACATGTTTTCGGTTTCTGCAGGATTTTCTCAGGTCTGAAGGTCTGGTTCTGCACAAGTTGGCGCAGAATGGTGTCAGCCATTCTACGGTTGTTTCAAGTGGGTGCAGACAGGCTCCAGGTGGAGTAGAATAGATGACACTGGAAGTTTTGCAGCATTTCTTAGTACTGCAAATGTAGACCAAGTGAGTTGCAGGTTAAAACAGTCCTCAGGTTAAAACAGATCTGTCTCAGATACATTTCAGTCTCTTCATTGTGACAGATAGATCAGGTAAATTTAGAAAAGTTTCCCTGTCAAGAGCTGGTATAGATTTTGTTTATATGGGTACTATAGATCATAGCTATTGTTTTCTACAGGTCATTTTAGCTCTTATTGAATTGACCATAGTGAGCTCAAAAAGTATAGACCCCTGAGGTTGGTACAGATGGATTTGGATTGCATATTAGCCCTCCATAGGTATATCTAGATAGGTTAGGGTTTTAGCTCTACTCAGGTTGGTACTTGTGGGTCTGGATAAGATATTTTTCCCCAGCTTAATCTGAATATCATTCTTGTCTGAGAACTCTGTATAAGGCTTGAGTAGTAGTTGGCCCATTGTTTCAAGGGGGTCTGGATAGAGATTTAACTCATTTTAATCTCATTTTATTCCAGGTGGATCTGGACAGTGTCAAGTAAAAATAAATCAGCTTCTGTTCTAGTACGTTCTTCTTGCCTCAAACCCTGTTTTGGTACACGTCAATTTGTAGACATTTGTATTCAAATATGGGAAACACTTGTCTTATCACCATCATCTGTCGAAACCTCAAGGAGTGTTTCAATCAGGATAGCAGAGAGAGGTTTACTTCACCCCAGGTGTTCTGCAGTACAGACCAGTGCCAAGGAGGAAGGCTGGTCTTGGCTAACATGGATACAATCAGGAATATCTGAAGCTTTTGCAGTTAGAGCCACATGTGTTACAAAAGAATGAGTGAGCCAAACTCTGAAACAACAGACCAGCAGACTGGAACAAGGATCCAGACATCCTAACGATCTCCAAGGTTTAACTATTGAACATGTGGAAACCGTGTGGAGGGGATGAAAACACAGTTTTCTCTTTATCCCTTTCCCCTTATTTCACTTCTGATAGAGAAGAGCAAAGAAAGGAATAAACCGGAAAGTTAGAAAACTCTTGCAGTTAATATTCACCATGGGAGTAATCTTTTGGCTTATGAATTATAAAGTATAAAGGTTAGAACAAGCTTAACATGCTCACAACTAAACGCATTCTGAGAAGCCCAGACAGGTACTGCAAGTATGGTGTGTGTCCATTTAAAGTGACAATAATTAAGCCTTTGTGAGCAATTTTGCTAACAGCTTGTCCAGGCCGAGTTCGATCCTGTTACAGGAAACTGGGATTTCCTGTAAGAGCCACTGTACCGCCCTAAATACTTATCCCATACATTTGTTCTCTTTTTTTCTCCAACTCCCTCAATTCCTCCCTCCTTTTCTCAGTCTCAAAGTTAACTGCAGTTCCGTATGCCCACTGCATCCTGTCATGTTGTGTCTTAATTGCTCTTGACGGTGTCCCCGTCCAGAAAAACTATAAAACCTCTCAACATTTTAAGTGGAGGTCAGACAGAGAGAAGCCTTTATCATTCTCCAACTCCATTCGCACACTTAAAAAGTTTTAATTGGTTAACAGAGGGAGGGGGTTTTGACCCAGGTGGTTGATGGGAAATCCAGATCCAGGGCAGGGGACCAAAAGACAGGTTCTTCTGGAGACAATTAAAAGGAATAGTTTAGTGGGGGAAAAAAAACACAATGTTTGTTTGTTTTTTTTTAGATTTGCGCAAGAGCCTTTTTGGGGGATTGTCCGTATTAGTGGTGGTGCAATGTTTAAGGCTGCGGGTTACTGATCAGAAGGTCAAGACTTGAACCCCAGCACTGCCAAGCTTTCACTGCTGGGCCCTTGTGCAAGGCTCTTAACCCTCTCTACTCCAGGGGTGCTGTATCAGGGCTGACCCTGAGGTCTGACCCCAGCTTCCTAACAAACTGGGATATGTGACAAATAAAGGCTTCTTCTTTTTCTTCTTCTCATTCCTCAGGGCTACGAGGCTTATGCAGCTTACTACTAAGTGAAGCATAAAACCACCAGTTTATCATTGTGAAAACTGCATGCCTAAGCTTCAAACAATTTTCAGTTTTTTACTGATGTTTATTTGTATATGTGGTTTCAGATATTTGGCTGTATAGTGTGCATTTGTTTTTACTGTAGATGCAGTGTTCAAAAGCACCAGAACTTTGGGTGGTAATGCTACTGATAATTAAACTGACAGTTTAAATCCTGGGACTGCCAGAGAGCAATTGTTGGTTCCTTGAAGAAGACCCTTAATCCTCAATACTCAGCCATAGGCTTGGATAGGATTCTGCCACACTTTGTAAGTCACTTTGTATAAAGTGAATACATGTATAACATTGATACGACACAGCTTCTCCCGAGTTGTAAAAAGTCAATTCCAGTGTCACTTCTTTATTTTGAATGAAAACATATTTGACAGCATGTTGAGTGGTGTTCTTTGAATCCTGTCGTGTATGGAGCCAGTCGTCTGGGCCTCCATTGTTTTTCGCTTTTAAATAGACCCATCACAGTCTGTCTGCACAGTTTTTCTCCTCTGGCTTGCTATAGTATCAGATGTGTAGCGCTTGTGCTTAGCACAGGTATCAAGGGATCTATTAGCTGAATTTATGGAGGAATGCAACACCAGTCTGAGTTCAAAGAGCAGGGTAGTTCCTCTGAGATCATACACCATTTGACTGCTACCAAGCTCTGCTTTTTCTACTTTTACACTCCCAGACTTTAACACACTCTGTCTTTCTCCACCTTTTTTCTGATTGTATCTTGTTTACTTAGTTTTCCCGATTCAAATAATGGTTGTCAAGAGAACTTTAGGACAGTGCTTTAGTGGATTAGCGGTTTAGGACAAAAAATGATTCACTAAAAAGTTGAATGCCTTAACTCCATACTATTTTAGCCTATTCAGTAGGAAATTAGTGGTTAGTGTATGAGACTACATAAATCAACAAACTCAGCTTAAGTGTAAGTGCCGTTCTTGGGAAATGGAGAATAACACCGCATAAATGGTTTACAATGAAATAATAACCACCCTGGTATCTTATTATAGTGAAATCCACAGTGTGTGTTCCACAGTTATTGTTAATATGGCTCCATGATCTCTGAATCAATATGTTTCTTGCTGTCTTGTTACTAGCTTTAGTGCCTAGCTCTTGGTGATTTAATTAATAGCTGGTTTTGACCCTATCTCTTAGATTTACTGACTTACTGTCAGGCTCTGGCTGTGATTATTGGACGGCTTCCTGCTGTTACAGCAATAAAGTGTTAAGCTAGTGAAACGTGAATACTTTCTCACCAGATTTTTTTTTTTTTTGATTAGAAACATTTTTCTTGTGTTGTTTAGTGCAATACGTGTGATAACTCATGCTCTTTTCCACTTAACATGACTGAAACTCAGCACTCTTGCTAATTGCTGTGAGGTTCTCAAGGGTGTGACAATAGATATAGGAAACCTAGATGCTACATTAGCTGCTAATTTGTCAGCACACCCACCAGAAGGGGCTAGCTGTTAAAATCGTCTGTAACATTCACAGAATTTGCTTTGTTGCAGACATCATAAGCCAGCTAGCTAATATGGGCTAACATGACAGGATTTGTGAGCCCTTAATGATAGCCAACTAGCTAAAATCGTTAAAACAATTTAACTTGTTAGCTAAAATAATTTAACTTGTGAGAGCTTTTGAAAGGAGTTCTTAAAGTTAAATACACATAAATGTTAACAATCTTAGCCAGCTAGCAACTTGCACTTGACATGTAAGAAGATTTTTTATATTATTTGGATGAATCTCCAGCTATTTATACGTATTTCTCCAGTCATTTATACGTATTTAGCAAGCCAAAATCTAATTTATACTTATTTCTGAGAGGATAACTAAGTTATTAGTATTTCTATATATTTCTGAGGGAAGTTTTAACTTTTATTCATGAATAATAGCACTGCTAACACTGGTTTGCTAGCTAAAATGTTCCAAGTTGAGAACGAGCAGGCATTTCTGAGTGAATTCTTAATTATATTCATAAATGTAAAAAATTTTATGTGCGTAGGTTCCCAAGCGAGAATCTATGCTCTTCCAGTGAACCCTTGTCTGTGTTTATCAACTGTATGTCAACACATGCTCCATATTCCATATTTCCAGCGTCGTGCTTGCTAGCACGCTAAATAGTTTGGATAGTGAGACAAGTGAGACGTGCTTTAGCAGGTGATTCAAACAGCTCAGCACGCACCTGTTAAAACAAACCAGTGCAGATGAGTGTTTTACTGGAGAATAAGGTTCAGTCATGGCAGACCTGAGAGAAACTGTGAAAGTCTGCTAAAAATATTAGCGCAAAACCGCTTCAGTAGTCAGCAGAAGTTGTCCACATGCTAGTCTGTATGTTTGTACTACAATACAGGCTCCACTTATTGTTGTGTTCTGAACAATTTTAGCAGGTTTGATGGACAAACTGAGTTTCCTAAGTCTTAGCAGATGCCTGTAAATACTGTATATTTAGAGAAACTATTAAATGGCACATTTAAATGATTTTTTTTTCTGTATTCATATGTATATAGTTTCAGACCACACAGACTGTTTCAAGGCAAGATTTGAGAAAATCAGGACATATCCGCAGCTGACGGAAACACAACCATTCACATTTGCTGAAATGTTAAGTGAAATTCACTTAACATTTCTTAAACATTCAGATGGCTGTTCAGTCATGTGTATGTGTATTTACAGTGCATAGACCAAAAGAACATGCTGCATGCTTTTAATATGATATCCTTCTATTCGTTCAATGCACATTTATTTGCTTTAATATTGCTGATTTTAGTTTTCAGTGCAGCATAGTATCTTTTTACAAACCTGCAAGTATAACATGATATTAACTGTGTAACTAACTCACAGAGAAATTTCTTCTCACTGCCATATTGCAATTTTCTCTTTTAATATTATTGCAGGGTCCAAACGCCCTGGTGACTTATACCATCATTAGCGGGGCAGATGACAGCTTTCGCATCGATCCCGAATCAGGTGACCTGATTGCCACAAAGCGATTGGACAGAGAGCGACGGTCAAAATATTCTCTGCTTGTCCGAGCTGATGACGGACAGCAGTCCTCAGACATGCGTGTCAATATCACCGTCAGTGATATTAACGATCACACACCAAAGTTCTCTCGCAACGTTTACTCATTTGAAATCCCAGAGGATATGGCTCCAGGTAAGCACATTTTATAATTATTAATATGTATTCGTATGTATCAGAAGACAACAATAATAATTACAACACTTCACAACAGTTTTGTATGTTTGTACCATAACCCTACTGCTGAATATTTATTCAGGGACAAATTCACTATAATGATTAAAATTAGTACCTCATTCACTAGACAACACAAATACACACATTCTGTCACACGTAGCGCCAGAGCCCTAAGATCATTCCTCTACAAACATTGGTGAGATACAGCGGAGACATAATAGCCATGAGGCCTGTTGGGAGTAGATTAGACAGCACTGATTTAGAGTAACCCAATCTAGAACCTAGGGCACACGAGCTGCATGTACTAAAACAGGATCAAGCCTCTAAACCATCTAGGAGTGGTCATGCCAGACTAAATACAACAAGCGGGTGACTCTCGGCATTTATCCTGCAGAAAATCAAACCCACACTGCCTGTTCATCGTCAAAGCCTTTGCTCCAGTTTTATACAGAATGAACACGACGACTGTGTTACCCCAAACCGCAAAAAAATCAAACTGCACAACAATAATAAACTCCAGTGGGAACAGGGAAAAGCACAAGTCAGCATTCATTGTATGTTTTGTAAAATGTGGTCCGCCTTTGCTTTGATCCGTGTCATGTTGTGCTGCCTCTCGTTTCTCACTCTCTCTGCATTTTCTCTTCTAAGGCTCCATTGTGGCGGCTATTTTGGCGAGTGACTCGGATTCCGGGTCGAATGGTGAAGTGACCTACTCTCTCGAGGAAGACGACGATGATTCCACCTTCCTGGTTAACCCAGTCACCGGAGTGTTTAATGTAACGAGGCCACTGGATTATGAAACACAGCAGTATTACATCATTACTGTGAAGGCGGAGGATGGTGGAGGCCGAGCTAGCCTGGTCCGGGTATACTTTAACGTCCTGGACGTAAATGATAACAAGCCGACCTTCAATGCTTCTGTTTACAGCACATCTGTCTCAGAGGACCTGAGTATTGGATCTCCTGTTCTTACTGTAACTGCAAGTGACGCTGACGATGGTAAGATATACAAAAACACTCCAGGGAAGAGGGAATGGCCTATGTGGTTGTTAGTCGCAGTGATACAGGTGTGGACCCTGTCAGTAGCAGGGAAGAGGGTGCAGCCACAGTTTCCTTTTGTACCTGGGAAGAGGGTATGGTTTCTGGGCTTGTTTGTTCTATTGAGGCAAGACTGTTCTCTGTTTCTGCCATTACCAGAAAGCTGGACATGACCCCAGAACTTGCTAATCCCATGGAAGAACGTTTGGCTTCTGTTTATATTTGTAACATGGATGTAGAAGGATGGTTCCTGTTTCTGCCATTACCAGGAGAGAGGGCATGGCCCCTGCACTTGGTAGTCCCAGTGAAGAAGATATGACCTCTGTTTCTTTCAGTACCAGGGGTATTGCCTCTGGGCTTGTTAGTCCTGTTGGAGCAAGTGTGGACTTGGGTTCCATCAGTACCAGGAAGAGGCCATAGCCCTTTTATTTGATAGTCTCAGTGAAGAAGATGTGGCTTACCTTTTCATTAGTACCAAGGATGAAGGTGTAGGCCCTGTACGTATTATTCCGTGTGAAGTAGGTATAGATTATGAGTCTGCCAGTATCCAAGAAGAGAGCATGGGCCCTCTGCTTGTTAAACCTAGTGAAGCAAGTGTATGAACAGGGCATGACCATGACCATTCAGTTCTTGGTATTCCTAGTAAAGACCTTGCCTATAAGTCCATGCTTACAAAAAAGAGGCGTGGTGTATTATGGCTGTCAGTTTCTATTGAAGGAGATATGGCCCCTCTCCCTGTCACTTTAACTTTGTGTATATGTAGAATAATGATCCAATTGGATTAGATTAAGAGTTATTAAATTAACAGCTGTGTTGAAACAACATAATTCTGGGTCAGCATCTCTCAAACCCTCAGTTGCTTAAATTTTTTGAGGACTCATGGATGGATTTGTAAAAGGAAAGACTTTGTATATTCCATTTTTATGTCATCTCTCAGCCTTAAATACCTTGGAATATGTTGATGCTTGTCTGATTTCCATTCGTGCTGAAAAATGTGGCTTTTGTAATGTTTGCTTCCACGTGGCTCCAGTGAGACTATAGTATTACGCCCCAACTTCAACGCTGGATATTACACATGCATACTCTGCACACAGGGCAGCGTTATTCGATGCCAGAGAGCTGAAAGATGGTGCAGATCTGGCTTCGTTAAGTGCTCTAGCCTTAGCACATAACCCTGCATGCATTTTTTATGCAGCGTAGCATTACATCTCCACACACTTTAGGCTGGGTTTATTTTTTGTACCAGTTATCCCCAGTCTAGCTTCACTTTATCTCAGCATAAAAAAATCCTGGTGGAAATGGAGTTCCAAAAGATTTTCCCATGCCTGGAGAAGGATGGTTTGACCCTGAAAATTATGAATTTTTTTTATTTAGTTTTTATATAATTATTCAACTCACCCACCAAATTATAGTAGACACATAACTTATTTTGTTCTAAAAAAAACACCACATTATGATTTGAAATGGGAATATTTTAAGCCTTCAATCACCTTCAAGGGCAAGATACATAAAAAGGATATGTTTTGGAATCCAAAATGGGTAAAATATTTGCCCTCTGAGATTTAAGCAGAATCTCTCTAACATTCGATAAATCTTGACTTCACAGTTTAGCAGTCTACCGTTTCTACAAATAACCATTTCTACAATATTAATATATTCATTTTAAATTCTATTTTTTGAATTGGTCAACATGCACATGAGGGTTAAGATTTAATTTGCACACAACTGTACTGAACTAGTGCCATGGCTCGGCTCGCACGGCAGCGTTAGCATAGCGCCAAGCCGCCTTTCTCAGACTCCGTGCTAAATTGGTTTCTAATGTGGTTATGGTGACCTACATTCCTCTTTCCACCCTCTCTCTGTCCTTTTTTCTGCCTCTCTCAGTCTTTCTAAGATCCTTGTCGTCCTGCTGTTTATCCCCTTAGACCATATCGCTTCCAGAATGACTTTACTAGCACTTTCTAAGTCGTGACCTCTCTGTCCATGGTAGCTGATAAAGAGATTACTTGTTTTCTGTAAACAGCGGGGAATTGTGGGAAGGTGCCGAGGCGTTTCGCATGAGCAGGCTGGCGTGTAGCATTAAAAGATGCTCAATTTGAGCTTGTTTGCACTGAGTAAGTTACTCAATGCAGCTCTAACTTCATCTGATACTGATTGCGACACTAATTACTACAAGCAAATGCGGAACCTTAGACACCATAACGCACAACAGGCTTTAATTATATATTATGTGCAATTCCATTTTTCTTTTTTGGTGATGACTGGATATTGACTTTGTCGACTGTAGAAACAAGAGGGAATTTTGGGAAGGCGCTGATGCATAAGAGCTGCTCAATTTGACTTCATGTTGAGCATTCTAAAATCTGAGTGTAGAACATACATTACTGACATATTTAGTGCACTTTTTTTTTTTTTAAAATTGACAATGCGTCCACATTTAAACACACTTATTATATGAAACATGTCTCTATGATAACCTTTTAATAGTTACTACAGCAGCATGAGCTGTGTCAGCTGTCTTGGGAGTTATAAATTCTCCCATTGTCAAGTAAATCTAGGCTACCTCTTTGAAATACACTTAATTCTCAAGCTAGGACTGTTATTTATGATTTGCCCGCATTCTTGAGCTAAAAACTCAGATAATTCACAGAGAGGATGTGTATGTATCAGTACCAGATGTTGCAGTAACAATATATGGAAAAGCATCAATCAAATTAGAATATCAGTGTTTAAGGGTGTTTTTGTTATGCACGGGATGCAGTGTCGACATTTTGGGTAATTTTAGACTCTACGCATTTTTATAAGCAGTTAAGCCAAAATGAAGAAATAATATAGTTCCAAAAATATATGATGAATACAGACTCATGGTTAAAACCCATATAATCTCATTAATTCATCAAGACATGAGCAATGGTGGCTCAGTGGTTAAGGTTCTGTGCAAGAGACTGTGCTAGAGATTCTTAAATCTCAGGGCTGCCAGAGAACCAAATGTTGGGCTATAAAGGAAGAGTATAACTTTTCAGCTCCATATTTCTTGATCTAATTTATATTGTTTTTTGAAAAGATTCTGAGCTCAGGAAACTACTTTTAGGCTGACTACTGAAACTACTCACCTGCGTGCTTGGATTATATATTTTCATTTGTAATCCCTCCTTGAGAGTCCATCTGGATCATAGAGGACCTGAATGAATAATACACATAATACAGAACACAGACATAACCCATACAGTGAGTTCCCAGGGAAAATCCGAATGGCCTCTTTCAAAGTGAGAAAACCCTTTATAACCTCCATCCCAATTTACCAGAACCGTACAGATTCCCAAAAAAACCTTAACCAAACCATGCAGAATACTGAAAGAACCCAAATCAAATGACTACTGTAGAAAACCTAATTGGATCTAACAAAACCTATAAACAACCTGATTATATCTCAGACAGCTATGTAAGAACCCAGCTAAATGACAACGAATGTAATCAAATCTAGCAGAACTGTGAATCCATTTAAATAAAATAAAAAAAAACAGGCAAATCTCACAGAATACTGAAAGCACCTACCTTAATCCCATGGCCAACCCTCACAACTGATTCAAAACAATCCAAATCACAACCAATGAAAATTCAATGATAAATAAATACCTGGGGGGGCATGGTGGCTTAGTGGTTAGCACATTTGCCTCACACCTCCAGGGTTGGGGGTTCGATTCCCGCCTCCATTATTGCAAACTCCTCCGTGTGTGGAGTTTGCATGTTCTCCCTGTGCCTCGGGGGTTTCCTCCCCCAGTCCAAAGACATGCATGGTAGGTTGATTGGCATCTCTAAATTGTCCGGCGTGTGTTTCGTGTGTGTGTGTGCCCTGCGATGGGTTGGCACTCCGTGCAGGGTGTATCCTGCCTTGATGCCCTATGACGCCTGAGATAGGCACAGGCTCCTCGTGACCCGAGTGTAGTTCGGATAAGCGGCAGACAATGAATGAAATGAATATCTGTTTAAATAATGAATTTAAAGTCTGTTCTTTTCCTGTATATTTATTCGCAGCATTAACCACAATATTTCCTGTATTTTAGTGCCAATATTATAAACCCATCCAATGATACACATATCAAGTCATGGATTTTCCATTTTGATAATCTGAATAAGCTCAGAGTCCTGAAGTCACTTGTTGTATATAATCTTAATTGTTCTTGTAGTTAATATAAGGTTCTGTTATGCTTTTCAGGTATTAATTCCCAACTAGCCTACAGCATTGCATCAGGAGACCCACAGGCCCAATTCACCATCTCTAACTCTGGTGTCCTTCAGACACGGAAACTTCTGGATAGGGAAATTCAGTCCTTCTACAACCTTATTATCACTGTTAATGACCTGGCTCCACCTCCTGCCACCCGCTTTACCAGTACTGCCCAGGTGTCACTCATTCTACTGGATGTCAACGACTGCCCGCCCACATTTGTTTCGCAAAAGATGGCCTACATCCAGGAGAATACAGCAGTGGATACAGTGGTTTTTACAGCACATGCAATGGATCCAGATAGCGGGCCCAATAGCTATGTTGAATATTCACTTGGTGGCACGTACGGAAGCAAATTTAGCATTGGAAATATTGATGGTAATGTAAAATTGATCGGAGAACTAGACCGTGAAGAGATGGCCAATTACACCCTGACTGTCATCGCCAAAGACAAAGGCAATCCCCCTCTGTCGTCCATGATGGAGGTTACCATGGTAGTGTTGGATGTAAATGATAATACACCAAGCTTCTCGCAGAACATCTACGATATTGAGATTGAGGAAAACACCCTCACTGGTACTGACATTCTTCAGGTGTTTGCTAGCGATGCTGATGAAGGGACCAATGGACAAATCCGGTTCTCCATTGCTGCAGGCAGTGGACACACTGATTTCCGTATTGATTCAGTGACAGGTGTGATTTCTGTGGCCAAGGTGCTGGATCGTGAAACTCTGTCTTCATATTCACTGGTGGTTCAGGCTTCAGATCGCGGGAGTAGCCCTCGAGTTGACCGTGCTACAGTAAACATTGTGCTGCTAGACATTAACGACTGTGCACCTGTATTCAAGCTCTCACCGTACACAATCAACGTCCAAGAGAACCTAGGAAACCTTCCCAAGAACATCTTACAGGCAAGTGTGGAAAATCTCAATCACATAGAACCAAAAAGTCTGTGCATGAGGCTGAATCCTATTTAAATAAACTAAGTTGTCAAATAGGGAACTAAGTTAGGACCTTTCCAAATCTCACAGAACCCCAGGCACATAACCCCAATCACAAAGCATGCTATTAGAACCTTAGCAGGAATCCATCCAAATCACACAACCCATACAGAGGAACCTATCCAGGAACCTGTCCAAATCACACATCCCATACAAAGGAACCTTTCCAGGAACCTATCCAAATCACACAACCCATACAGAGGAACCTTTCCAGGAGCCTATCCAAATCACACATAAGTTAAAAAAACACACAATGCAAAGGAACCCATCCACATCATGCATAACCTTGACCAAAACAATCAACCCATAGAGAACCAATACTCAGCTAGTAACACAATAACAATAACCACATCACATAACCCATAGCCAGGAACCCATCGTAATTGTACATCCCATACAGAGGAACCCTGCTAGGAATCCATCTGAATCATCCAACCCATACAGAGGAACCCATGCAGGAACCCATCCAGATTATATAACCCACAAAAAAGAACCCAGCCAAAGAGGAGAACCTTTCTAACTTGCACAACCCATACAGAGGATCCCTGCCAGGAACCCATCCAAAGCACACAAAATCTACACAGTGTCTGGACAGAACCTATGCAAATCAGAATCCCACTAAAACTGCAAAGAATTTCTGCAGAACCCAGCCAAACCCTTAGAAATGTTCTTAAAACAATATTATTGCTGATATTGATTCAAGAATACATTGTATAAAATAGAAACAAATTATTCTTATAGCTGCACCTGGTCTCTTTGGCAGGTTGTTGCTCATGATGACGATTACAGTCTGAATGGGCAGACGAGTTACACCCTGAGTGGAGGGAACGATGACGGGTTATTCAGCCTGACATCTAGCGGGCAACTCAGACTGGAAAGAATGCTCGATCGGGAGATCCAGGACCGTTACGAACTCATTGTAATTGCCATTGACTCAGGTGAGACTTCCTCCTTACCTAGAGGTAAGGAGGAATTGCTTGTAGGTTGTGTTACAGCATAATGCAAGCTGATTGATTGTACTGGACTAGACAGCCATTCTTATAGCTGAAGAAAGTATGTATGTTTGTTTTTATGCATGCACGAAGGTATGTGTGTGTGTGTGTGTGTGTGTGTGTGTGTGTGTGTGTGTGTGTGTGTGTGTGTGTGTGTGTATGTATGTATGTGTGTGTGAGGTTTAGGTTGTTATTGCTTGGAGGTCTGTAGATGAGTGTGTTTAGCTCACAGTCTATTCTAGTTAAGTGCAGCTCTCCTGCAGCCAAACCACCGTGGCCTGTGGGTGGCTCCGCCCACATTCCAGCCAGGTCATATGACCTACGTTAATGATGGGTATGTTTTTTTTTTGTCTGTTTTTTTAAACTGCAGTGAGAAATACAACGCTGTATGTACAGCTGAGGAAAATAGCTGTTTCCTAAAGTAAAATCTCCTAAATGTGAAAATGTGAAGAAATTTTGTCCTGGATTTTCAAAATCAACATAGCATAGCTTTTAAAGTAACTTTAATATAAGATAAACATGTAGAAAGTAGATGATTTAAAAGTTTATAAGAAAAATAGATAGGCTTTAATGACAGATTAGCCAAACTAGAAGCAACAGCTTTTACATTTTTCACACTCAGGATCATAGTGTAAATTGATACCCTTGGTTTATTTGCTACTTGGTAAGCAAACCAAAATTGTGCAGGGCTAAAAATGTATTCATATATGCATTCATTCGTCTAAAGTATGGTGACGCAAAAATGTTGAACAAAACCTTGACAAGTGCTTGTGAAAGTCTCAAAAAATCACTCAGGCCCAGAACACAGCCGACACTGATTTAATGAGTGTGTGCACGCATCCACTATTCACTTTCTTTTTTTTTTGTATGTAGATTCAAATACCCAGAACACATGGCAATTCTGCAGTGCTAAAACTGTCTTTTGGCTCTGTTTGCTCCTCACAGCTCAAAAAAAAATCCCACAACAAAAAGACATGTCATGTTTAATTTACTTCCTCCAGTCGGGTCGATTCAGAGTTGAATCTCTTGTTCACTGCAATTAAACCTTACAAGAATTCACCTGGAAATTTGCTTGGATATTTTGGTCGGCACTGGAGAAGAGAATACAAAATCTACAATAATGGTCTAAACCTCCAAAGATTGAAACAACAGACAATGTGGAATAGAAAATGATTTTAGAATCTTTAAAAGAATTAGGGTTCAAGGACAAAACCTAGAAAGCATATGCACCAGGTGTAAAAGTATTTGAGAGAAGACAAGTATGTAATCTAAGAAAAGTCAGAAAGTCAATGAGCTAGAATCATAGAAAGAATAACAGTTGGTCTGCAAAGCAGGTGGGCAACTGAGTGGGACAATGTTCCTTTCTTGATCTATTAAGTAGATCAACAGGGTCACTTTGTAACAGTCAGAGGTAAAGTTTTAATGTAGTGTTTCTAATACGACAAATTGCACTTTTATTTCTTAATAACCGCAAGAAAAAGGAGAAATATATATGAAATGATAACTAGTGATGTTTAGTGATATTAAAACTATAAATGGATTAAAGAAAGCATGATGTGACAGTCAGCTTTGTGAAAGTGGTGTGCTATAAGAGCAATAAAACAGGTGAAAAATAATGAATTGCAGAAATGAACACAAAGTCAAGCAAACTCTGCGATATTTGGAGGTTGGAGCTTGCAATTTTTCAAATTTACCACAGATTTTCCGCAGGTTTGGGCTGAGACGTCTTGGGTGAGGTCATGTGACGCCTCTTCTATTCATGCATCGAATGCGGTGGGAGCTGGTAAACGTTTTAAAAGAAGAATCCTGTGCTTGCAGTTCTGCCAATTTGAGATTAAACAAATCAGTCAAGCAAAATCATTTTTGGCCACAACAACCACAAAAAAACTACTGGAGAGATTGAATAAGATTGCAAACTCAGTATCTACTGCTGTGAAACAAACATAGCATGTAAGCTTCTTGCATTATGCTGAGCTAGAAGTACTTATTTCCACTGAAAAGACAATTGAGAATAAATTGTCAGAATATGGGTGGGGAAAAATAATCCTTCTGCAATGCTCTTGAAGTTGCACTGTTTTGCTCCAATTGCATTGAATGACTTCTTGACCGTCCAATCGGCAGACTGCAATCCAGTAAGCCTCGTCTTATTTTCTTTGGCGGACAGTAGCTGTTTTGTACTCATAAACCCGCAATCGCCGGTCAGGAGAATAAATATTTATTGCAGTTAAATCATGACTGACGATGCGTGTATTTGTTCGAAATAATTTCGCTGACTGGCAGAATGTGAAAAAAAAACATTACATACAAAAATAGTCAAAAGCAGCTATTGTGTCCTAATAGGGAGGAGAATATCGGAAACCTCTAATGGCTTCCCGGCTGGAACGGCGCAGGATATTTAGCCGAGATATTTGCGGTGTTTTGAAGAAAGGAGTTGGACGTTCCTTTTTTGGACGAGGAGAGCAGCTACTCTCGTCCGTCAGTACGGCTGAGTCTTTGCTCTGAAAAGAATTAGTCCGGATTTGGAGTTTTAGAGGCTGGATTCGTCGTTATTATAGAAACAGATGATGATGAACGGCTGAGTCTCACTCAGTGTGACCGTCGTTCACTCCATCCGTCTATCTGTCAGAGCGCTGCTGCATGGGACTGAAGCTGCACTTACAGAAGTGGAAAGTGAAGGAGCGTGCCAGCTTTTGACAGCTCATGGAGAAAGAGAGAGAGAGAGAGAGAGAGAAAGAGAGAGAGAAATAGAGAGAGAGATAGAAGGAAAGAGAGTAAGATACAGGACAGAGAGAGACAGGAGAGACAGAAGACAGATAGAAGGAGACAAAGAGTGATACAGGGAGAGAGGTACAAAAGAGAGATAAAGGAAAAGGTCACATTTAAGAGTGTGTGTATTATAAGAGATGGAGTGAGACAGAAATAGAGAGATAGCAGCAGAAAGCAACAGTGACAGACAGGAAGGAGAAAAAAGAAAGAGTTGAACAAAGATAGAAGCCAAAAGAGAGACAAAGTAAACACGAAGAAAGGTTAAAGAAAGGAAGCAAAGAGAAGGAGCACGAAGGAACATGTGTGAGAGAGGAGAAGAGAGCCATAGTGAGACTTTTTGGCTGAACCTCGTCATTAGGTGATGGGTTCTGCACTCGTGGCAGGAGGATGCCGTTTCTCAGTCATTAAACGAGTTCACGGAAAGGAACAGACGAAGCAAAATAAAGATCGAAAAGAGGAAAGAAATACAGCTTCGGATGGAAAACGAGAGAGGGAGTGTGAGGAGTGTGGACAGGAGATACACTTCTCGTCCAAATGGAATAACTTAAGGCTACACCGGGGACATCAGAAAAGAGGACACGCATAAACTTGCCAAACTTTCGTGTTGAGGGAAGTTCATAGCCGTATATAGAAGGGTCTGTGCATTAAATTGATCAAGTGATATCAAACTATAGCTGTGTTAAAATGTTAGGTACACTCTGTTCTATTTTTACTAGTCGTTTGGTCGTCTTTAGCTACAGCAAACAAAAAAAAAATTATTGCAAATTCTAGGATAGTTACAGCAAAAAAAAAAAAAAAAAAAAAAAAAGGCTGTCAAACCACGTGTCAAATACCAGCCATGCTTGAGCAATAAATCACATTCCATGGCAGCTTTTCTTCAAGCAACACTGGAAACAACCTGGCAGCAGATGTAGCTCCGCTAATAACACTGCTACTGGACCCAAGGTAAGATGGGAGTATGGTTAATCACTGCATGGATGGGAGGACCTGATATCCACAGCAGCTTCTAGAAGGTTTAGCACAATGAAATATTTACTGATATACAGAAGTAGCAAAAATATAGCTATAGCAGGGCGATGGCAATCAGCTTTCGGGTCCGGTGGTGTGGGCAACCTACTATAGGCACAACCTCTCAAACATGGGAAGCTCCCGAGCTCCCAGTGTGACCACTTCTTCTTTCCCGACCTGACTAATCCATCCAGATGCTCTACCCCTGGTTGGAGTCTCGTAGCTTGGTGGTGCTCACTGCTGCTGGGGATAGATCTGCGTGAACAGCCCGTTACCCAGGGGACTGCTATGGATAGAACCACATGGAGACTATCACGCCGTCTTTGAACTGCCGTTTCCTCAGCCAGCTTCCTCAGCAGGAAGGGATTATTGCTATGTCAATAATGAACTCCATTGACCTATCAGTTCTTCAAGAGATCATGGTTGCGCAATTCTTCATAACTAAAAACTGTTGAAGAAAGGACATTATCAACATTTACAATATATACTGTCCGGTGTTACCCAAATGGGGATGTGGTAGCTCAATGATTAAGGTGGTGGACTACTGATGGGAAGGTTGTGAGTTCGAACCCCAGGTCCACCAAGCTGCCACTGTCATTTTTGCTATGTTTCTATACTTCTGTAAAGCTGCTTTGAGACAATGTGAATTGTTAAAAGTGCTATACAAATAAATTGAATTGAATTGAATTAAAATTCAATATCTTTTACATGTCTCTCCACCACTACCTCCCAGAACACCCTTTTGCGTGCTCTCTTCCAAACCCATGGGCTTTCGTCATATAAGGGCACTTGGAGCCTTGTCAGATGACCAGCTGCTCCATTCTGATGTCATTTTCTGATATTTCAAGTCAAGTTCATTCATAAAGCACATTTAAAACAATAGATATTGATCACTACTAGTACTATATAATTCTATTATTCGAAACATAATAAAACAGATAAAATTCAAGCAGTAAAGTAAAATAATAAGCTTTGGATATTCGTATACAACTACCATTTTTTTGTAAACTTAAAATGACAGTGGACATTTCTAATAAATTTTTTTTAATAACGGAAAAGGTATAAAATTTGCGACATACACAAATTATATTTGGAAAAGGCTCAAGGATAGATTTGTTTTGCGATACAGCAAAACTAATGCGACTATTTTTTTTAAGGTTGACATCATCATGCACACCATTTCATCTGTAAAATCCAATTGGATAGAAACAGCGGGAGACAGGAAATTCGATAACAGAACAGCGCAAAAAGTGGATGGAAACTTGATTACAGCCTGCAGAAATAACTTACAAATAACATGTCAATTGGAAATGTTTTGATACTCACAAAGTACCTTTAGTCTGCTGTCTGTCTTCAATGTATTAAGTCGACTAGTCTGTGTAATATACAGTATATGTGTATCAAACACCGATCAGGCATAACATTATGATCACCTGCCTAATATTGTGTTGGTCCTCTTTTCGCTGCCAAAACAGCCCTGATCCTTCATGCACTGTGTATTCTGACACCTTTCTATCAGAGCTAGCATTAACTTCTTCAGCAATGTGAGCAACAGTAGCTCGTCTGTTGGATCGGGATCACACGGGCCAGCCTACGCTCCCTATGTGCATCAATGAGCCTTGGCCAACAATGACCCTGTCGCCGGTTCACCACTGTTCCTTCCTTGGACCACTTTTGATAGATACTGACCACTGCAGACCGGGAACACCCCACAAGAGCTGCAGTTTTGGAGAAGCTCTTATCCAGTCGTCTAGCCATCACAATTTGGCCCTTCATCAAACTCGCTCAAATCCTTACGCTTGCCCATTTTTCTTGCTTCTAACACATCAACTTTGAGGACAAAATGTTCACATGCTGCCTAATATATCCCACCCACTAACAGGTGCCATGATGAGGAGATAATCAGTGTTATTCACTTCACCTGTCACTGCTCAGAATGTTACGCCTGATCGGTATATACAGTACATACCATACCACGTCCGGAAACGGTAAATAATCCTGAAGTTCCTGGATTTTTCCTGAAAAATCCTGACATTCAATACCATCTTATCCCTGAGGCAGAAAGTTATACACAGATTCAAGATGACCGATGGAGTCAGTTTCAGCTGTGCTACGTCCTGTTGTTCGTCTTTAATGACAGCGGTGTGTCACATGGCATCATAAAGCGTACAAGCAAGTCTGTTTGAAATGTTAAACAACTCCACAGCGAGTGTTTGATGATTTACATGTTAGTAAATCAGTCTCATAGCTTCAGAGCAAAAGAAAATAAGCAAACTTCTACCACCAGACGTTTTGTCTAGCAACAGTTTTTGCGGGTTTGGGTGGGGTGGGGGGTTTAGTCAAATGTGTACAATGTGATTATTCCATGATGCGTGGATGCTTTTTTCACACGTCTAGGTCACGATAGTGTACTTTTGTGTGTAAGTTAAATGGATAGTCATTAAAGACTAGAATTAAGTGCTGAAAAAAACAGAGCAAGAGAAAGGAATAGAGCGAACGACGAGTAAAGAGGAGAGAAGGTATGGGAACGGATTTCGTGATGTAGGAATGAAAAGAAAGGTTTAAAGAACTGTGTTTGTTCGCGATTATTAAAGAGACAGCGCCTCGCTAATGTGTGCCTATAAAACCACACACACACACACACACACACACACACACACACACACACACACACAAAGAGCCCCTATATAGCAGCATAGTGTTTGCAGAGTGTCTTTTCAGTGTTAAGAAGCATTTTGCAGATAAAAGATGTTAATGGCTCCTTCATTTAGTTCTTGTGTGCTCTATAAAGCTGAATGCAGACTGAATACAGCTGACTGTAATGAGTGTCAGGAAACAGAGTGCCCCCTCTGGACACACATGTACTTGCGTTCTAACTTTCTCTTCAAAGAGAGCAAAATATTTCAACTGCAGTATGATTAGCAAGAAGTGCTTTTAGTCAGTGTAATTAATCAATGAAAAAAAGGTGACAGTGTTTAGTTACAGAACATGCATGCTGGAAGGTGGATGTGTGTGCATGGTGTCCAACCTGGATGGACACCTCACTTCCACCTCAAGCCTGAATGAAGATGAATGAATTTATTTATTTGAGATGTTTTGTACTGGCAACATCATTATTCCCCACTCTGTCTCATCATCCACTTAATTATGGCCTGTGTGTGTGTGTGTGTGTGTGTGTGTGTGTGTGTGTGTGTGTGTGTGTGTTCTTTAGATGAAGCGTAAATAAGCCATGGGTGTTAATGGCATTTTTGCCCATGTGGCAAGCCGTTGCCCTGATACACAGAGGATCCAAGGCAGCGTTACACACAACTGAATGGATGGAAACAAACACACACACACACACACACTCAAATTTGAAGCTGGAGCTGTGGGACATTAACGCTACCCACTGTGCAACATGCAGCCCACAAAGCTAAATAAAGAAATTAACAGAAATAGAAATATTTATAGAAATATATAGAAATATATAGAAATAAATAGAAATTAGTGTAACCCCACACAACACCCCTGACCTCCCCCGAAAAAAAGAATAATATTTCATTATCACTAGTCGTTTTTTCCATGTTTGTGTTGTAACTCGACATACCACTTAGCATGTAGGTTGTCTAACAGTATAGCAACTAGCAAGCTACTTTAACACATCAATCACTAATTCGCTAATTATTATGTTACCATTGCTAATGTTACCATTTAAACTTCAGCATTACTATTAACGCTGGTCCTAAGTAGCATATCAAGCTCACTAGCAAGTTGGGTCCAGGCACATTAGATAGATAGTATCAAGTCAGATCATCAGTTGGGCGATGAAGCCCCGCCCACAGACTTTTAAACTGACTGTTAAAATGGGGACATGAGGAAGAGGATTAAACGGATTAAGCCATATGTTTGTGCTACACGTTTTGTAACTGAACATACGTACAAGAGGATTACACACCCAAATGTGTGAGTGTGTGTGTTGCCATAATGTTTACCTGAGTTAGCATGTACTGAACAGATGGAGCGTTCCGACTCTGTGTCATCTGTCATAAACCCGATGTGTAATTGGATTCCATGTAAGGACTAATCTCACACACTCACATGACCCCTCTTTTTGGGTGAATGGCTGAAGGCTAACCTGTAATGAATCCATTAAATTAAATTATACTAAATAGCTTAAAATGTCATTCCTCAGGTTTGGCTGGTAAGTTCTTCCAGATTTCTCATGCAGCGAACAGAATTATGGCATAGCTGCAATTAGACTAGGAGGATTCTACCAAGTGGTGCAGTGGTATAGCACATACCTTGAAGCACAGAGATCTCTGGTTTGCGCCCCACTTGGAGTTGTGTAGTCAAAGTGAACTAAACACTTTCACACTCTGGGGGTGTTGGTAGCTCGAGTGGTTAAGGCTCTGGATGTTGATTGCAGTTCAAGCCCAGCACTGCCACTGTTGGGCCCACTGAGTTGTTGGTTTCTTGAATTCTGTTTGGCTAGAAGATTAATGTTCTATTACAGCAGCTCTGACAGAAGTTCCTGCTACAAGGCAAATCACAGGCTTATATTAATGGTTATCCATCCATCCATCCATCCATCCATCCATCCATCCATTTTCTTTACCGCTTATCCTACTCAGGGTTCATAGGAAGCTCCTTCACCTGCAGTATGACTGCTACTCCGTGCAAAGACATGCTACACAGGAAGTATATTAAATACCAACCAAAAAAAAAGCTCTGAATACTTATTTCTCCCTCATTGTATATGATTCAGATAATTATTCTTGTAGAATTGTGTTCAGAAAAATAGCCGCGGTTTGTTTCAGATGCATCATCAGCAAGGTCAATAAACTAACGAGTAACTGTGAATAAACAAATGTCATGTAGCAAAATTGAGGATATCTGATCACCCTTTAACATGTACCCATGGCAACGTCTGCCAAGATTCCTTTTCAGGATAAAGTGTATAAATTTTGACCACATTGAATTTAGTTGTGTAATGATCAGTGTTTGGCATCTATCTGTGTGGATGATAAATAACACACACAGACACACATACGCTGCCTGACGTGTTGAACTGATTTGTTGGCCAAACATTTGCTATTAAACCCTTCTGCTGTTATAGTTTACACCCATCAGTGCTGAAGTAAACATAGGCGACCCTCTTTCACACACATACACACACACACACACACACACACACACACACATAGTCTGGGTTTCCTGAGCTTGGTAATACAAGGTTATTGGCCAGACATACTGTGTACATATATATATATATACATATGTGTGTGTGTGTATGTGTGAGACCCTAAATTTTTATTCCTGGATCATCTTAGCTTGTGAATGAGACTCTCAGTGTAAAGGGTATTCAAGTCCACTTTGTGCTACCCCCCAAACTGTTTAAAAAAAAGTCTTAAACAGTTCATAAACAGGAAATGACATCACTTACTACTGGAAGTAAGCCAACAGAATCCAGGAATAAAACAAAAGCAGCTTCCTCGAGTAACTGTGTGTGTGAAACAATGGAGTAAAAACACAGCCGGGACTGCTACTGTGGTCACTATTACACACACACACACACACACACACACACACACACACACACACACACACACACACACACACACACATACACACACACACACACACACACACACACACACACACGCGCGCGCACGAAAAAACCCAACAAAAAAACAATGAGTGCAGCAAGAGAGAACAAAGAGAATGGGGACATATGGTGAGAGAGATGGAGCTGAAAAACATCTTTTTTGAACTTAATTTAGAACAACGAATGAGAAAGAAAACAGAAAATTGAGAGAGTGCAGCAGATAGATAGATAGATAGATAGATAGATAGATAGATAGATAGATAGATAGATAGATAGGTAGATAGATAGATAGATAGATAGATAGATAGATAGATAGATAGATAGATAGATAGATAGTGCAAGCAGAAGGGAATCATCATGACTGTGTTTGTGTGTGCTTGTGTGTGTGTGCGTGTCACATGTGTCAGAACCTGACAGAGAGCTTTAATATACACACGTAAGCAAAACTGAATCAGAATCAGTCACATGACCAACTAATCTTCCTAAAAACCATGAATCACTGTGTGTGTGTGTGTGTGTGTGTGTGTGTGTGTGTGTGTGTGTGTGTGTGTGTGTGTGTTTAAGGAAAAGTCAGCACATCCATATTTGACTATTTAACTTTTTCTGTTTCATCACCTTCAATGGGTCTGTGTCCAGTTTCAAGAAAACTAAGGAAAATAAACATGAAAATGAAAAAAGTGGTGACTCACTCTGTTGGTTAGCTTTACAGTTAGTGCTAATTGTGTTTGAATTTGAAGTGTGTACTTTTGTTTATATTGTGTTTGTGTGTGTTCACTGTTTAATTCATACACACACTCAGTGAGATCTGAGACGTTCCCTCTGCGTGTGTAATCATGTTTCCTGGATGTAGACCCACGTTTCCCAACATGCTCATGCTAATCTGGCAATGTGTGAATCCCTTTGTCATCCAAATGAGGAGCAGAGCTGATTTAGCTTCACGCTTTAGGTTTATGAACTCATTATTAATTACACTAATCCTCAGTAATCCTTCTCCAACCCGGGGCCTCGGCTTCGTCTCAAATCTCTACACTCTTACTCGTTCCTTTTCTTTGAGTCTGTCTTGATTACTATCACTCTTTTTTGCCTTTTATTTTTGTTTTTTTTCCCCCCACCTATTCATAGCTAACAGCTTTCTTTAGTCATACTAACAACCAAATCTGTTTGTTTCCAATCTATCCTGCTAATCATGTTTGCACATGGATTTTAGTATTTTTTTTAAATATTCAAATGAACTCATTTTAAATACATTTGAAAATCTAATCAAATATATGTACATTGAAAAATGTATTATTAAATGATTAATAAACAGATTTTGTGTTTCTGTTATTGCAAAAAACATGAAATCATGGTCTGTAACTAGTGGGAAGGAATGGGCCAAAACTAAATAAATTTGTAATTATTTATTAATTATTTTTTATAGAATTTATAATAATTATTTAATTTAAATAAATAAATAAATAAATAAATAAAACAAGAGGGGAAAAACTATAATTGTTGCTACTAACATTTCATTAACATCTATGGAAGGAGTCTTCATTGCCGGTGCCTGGTAACATCCATTTTTTTTATTTTATATTATTTTTTAATTTATATTTCTCAATAACATCTTTTTTTTTGTCTCATTAACTTGACAACTGAGAAAAAAAAGAGAGGCTGGTGAAGTAACAACTGCTTCAAACTGTTGATAGTTTTAATGCTTTCCTTTCCCTCTCCTTTATTTCTTTCTCTTCATCTGTTACCGATTTAGTATTATCCCTACAGACCTACCGTGCGGTGATGCTGGAGGGTAGGGGGTATGGTTTGGAAAGAGAGGGGGGGTGCTTTGTTCGTCGTCTGAGACTGCTTCTGAGTAACATGGAGAAGTTTACTGTGTTAAACAGCTGCAGATGCTGTGTGATTAGAGAGGCACTTTTCTGCAGCCTCCTGTCGCATTCGTCACATTTACATTCAGCTGAGCGACCAAGCTGTGCCTTTCTCTTCAGAATCCTCTTATTACGGAGATTATGTTGTGTAGGATGATGCTCTGACAGCAAAAAAATGATATTGCTTTTGCCACACACACACACACACACACACACACACACACACACACACACAACAACAACAACGCAGCAGGTTTTTAACCATCTCCGAGGCTGGAAATATCTACTCAACAGCAGTGCTGTGAAACTGACACTGTCGACCTGATGTCTGATTCAATCACACCACATCTCACACACACACACCAGGTCATCCTTCCTGCTGTGCTGAAAGTAGTCCATCATTCCAGTAATATCTGGTCAGTGTGGGAGCTATGGTGCCCGCTTTTTTCCAAAAGGCTGACACATTGTCTGTAGACAGGTGTCCATCTATGAAGTGACCTACTGGAGGTGTTAGGTGTGTAACGCAATGACTAAACTGTCTGTATATGTATTTGGATGTAAATCTAAAGTAGGTGTGGCCTAAACCAGATTAAAGAGTTCTTTTTAAATATGTCACTGGAAAGACTGAGCAATAATGGGGAGGTAGAAATGCCAGCGCTGTCAGCATGGTGTGTTTATTTTTCTTGACCGTTCCACAACCTTGGAGTTTAGAATTGGTGTGCTAAATTACATATTTTTAACAAATCTATTTCCCAAAATTACAATAAACAGACTGTTAACCTTATTTAAACCACCATGACCCTGACCAGAAAGTAACTAAGGATGAATAAATGACCAGTGTACATACATCATGCTGGGATTCCTTTGTCTCACAAGCTTTTATATTGTACCTACATGAGGGTATAACCCCGCCCCTGCCCCACCCGAGTTCTGATGCACAATTCCAGTCTCAGCCATATGCCCTGTCGAAAAAAGAAATGTATTTGCATGAGATTAGAACATTTTATCTCTTCGTTCAAAATAATCTCTTCAGTTATATCCCTAGTTGGTATGCCTAATAAAATGGCAAATACTCAAACGCATTCCTCTTTCGGATTCTGAACTGCGGCTGCTCCTCTGACTAAAAAGCCACGTATAAGGAAGATGTTTCAGGTTATTTGACTTTTTTCCCCCTGAGGCGTTCTGACCGTGTCATCTAAAGAAGAAACCAGCAGGAGATCCCACTGCCAAAACTGAGAGGTCATGATTCATTAAAACACTATAACACCACTGAACTTGTCCTGTCCTGAATTTCCACCATGATGATCACGTTTGGCGGGTTTTTGTGGCAAAAATAAAGACGGCCTAATAGACTGGAAAAATGTACTAAGCTTCATATTGGCTGTTGTTTTTTGATTCATGAGAAATGTATGAAATGGTTTGCTTAGTATATGAAACAGATCTTTGTAATATTGCCCACCAGCAAGCTAAACATGATGTTAAAATAATACACTACCATAGGTACATGCTATTTATGCTAAGTGCTGTAAGCTAGCTAGCCAAGTGTTTAAATGTCATTTAATAAATTCTCTTGACCACCTGTGGCTCAGTCCCAGATGTCACACTACCAAAATAAGTAATATGTCAAAATACTACCACCCTAAAATTTACCACTGCTACCTCAAATGCCATGTATGGCAGTATGTGGTTTGGGACAGAGCCCAGAAGAATACAAACATGCTATGTCACCTTTCACATGTTCAAACGTTGTGTTTCGGTCCTTCTAAAAATTTGTTCTAATTTCTTTTCAGGTTCTCCCTCTCTGAGTGGATCTGCTACGGTAACAGTTCTGGTTGATGATGTAAATGACATGGTGCCACTTTTCTCCTCCTCCTCCTACCACACCTCCATATCGGAGAACGCTCCCACCGGAAGTGATGTAATTCTGGTCAATGCTTCAGACAGAGACGTGGGTCAAAATGGAGTCATTAGGTACTGTGCACATATACTTGTATATATTTAAAATACCCAATGAAAAGAAGCGATGGAGGAAATTGGGTGGAAATGGGATTTTCCTGTGTTTCATTTGAATGCTTTAGTAGTGCACGTACTGTATCTCTATGAAATAGGCAGCCATTTGAAACACAGCCCTTTCAGCTTGTGAGACTTCCAGATTTTCATATTTATTAGAGAAACAGAGTCAAGCACATACAAATTCATGTTAGAATTTTATTTAAATGTGAATTTGTGTAGGTATATCAAAGAACAAAGAACATGGACATTGTTGGACTTTTTGTGTATCATTGTTATACCATAATTAAGTCCATTATTTATCTCATTGTCCTACTTTAATTTCCCCCTTGTAGCACACAGAAAGTATTCATGTTCACACACTCTCATACACGAACCAAAATCACTCTAAACTGTCCCACTCCCTGCTGGGGGTGAGTAGTGTGCTCCAGTTTTGCAAAAAAAACATGCTAATGAGGATGATGATGGACAGTGACAGACAGACTAGCACGCAACAGGGGGTTTCAGACCGATTCTGTCCTGTTCACATTAAAGTGACCCATTTTAAATTGTCACTAAAAGTGGGACGCCACTGGAAATATATCTTTTTTTTTTTTTCAAACATGAATGAAATTTAATTTATTAAAATTTATTACATTTTATTTACATTTTTTTGGTAAATATGATTTAGACAAGTGATGTTATTAGGCTCCTATTAATCTCCTATCAATTTAAACATATATCTAAAATTAGGATGTTCCCAGAGCAAGGAAAGTGACTTTAGGGCTGTTTAAGAAGTATAAGAGAATATAGTTTTGGAAATGTTAATTATTCCAATTTTCAATTAACTCTCATAATTATGTATTTATGACAGAATTATATGAGATCATTTTAAAACCCTACAGGCAGATAATTGAAAGTAAATCATTTTAATTGAAAGTTAATTGAATAGTAAATTGAAAGTTAATGTTAGAAGCATTATTGCATCAGGCCCTATGATTTATGTAAAGGATTTTTAAAAATAAATTAAAAGCACCCAAACTTCTGTCTAATGAAATTCTTACAGCTGGAAAAAATTTCCAGGTATCACTGAGTGATTTACGGCAGTCATACTATGTGAAAAAAAGTTTGATTATGTTGCCATGCATATCCCAGTTGTGCTATTATGGACTAACACTCAAACATTTGGACTACATCATAAATTCTGTGGTAACACACAAAACACACACAAATAAAAACATACAAGGCCTGGAAAATATGTATTTCCGTCATAAAAATGACACAAATGTCTGCTGTCTTTGTTGGTAATTTTCAAGCTAAAAAACAGTACAATAGTAAGGAGACAAAACTTTAACCCCTCTTTGATATGAATTTATATTCCTCTTTCATGAGCTATATTTAAAAGTTGAACTATACTAAGACTAACAGCACTATTTTCTAACATAGCATTCCAGCACCTTCTAGAAGGTAATATAAAATTTTAATAGATGTTCGTCCCTATGTCTAACTAAATTCAAATTGAAATCTCTGAGGTTTTCTGTAAATGATGTCTGTTGTGTTTTTGTCCACAGTTATAGTCTGAGTGGAGGAGATGGGCAGTTTTCTATAAATCCTGCCACAGGGCAAATAATAACCAGCTCACTTTTGGACCGGGAAATACAGGGCAGTTATGAACTGCTGGTGGTTGCATCGGACAGTGGACATCCGATACCCCTCTCCAGCTCAGCTACAGTATCTGTGGTTATTAACGACATTAATGATAATCCTCCACGATTTCATCACCACCCCTATGTCACACACATTCCTGCCTCAACCGCTTCAGGTAGGCGATATAAGAATGTTGGTAAATGGAATTATTATTACAATACAAGAAAACTAAATGTGATATGTTGGAAAAAGACCATGAGAAGTCTTTACCATATAAACAATGTGATTTTGTATAATAAATCATCCTGTATGGGGATGCTAGTAATTAATGAAACAAACGTTTCTAATCTCATATGGTTGATTCTTGTCTGTTTGGTGTGCAGGTTCATTGGTGTTTGCTGTCACTGTAACAGATGAAGATACAGGATCCAACGCTCAGCTGCACTACTCCCTAAGTGGCCGAAATTCTGAGAAGTTCAAAATTGATCCAATCCGAGGAGCCATCACAGCCAGTGAGAAACTCACTGCCACTTCTGAGGTCACATTCACAGTTCGTGTCAAAGATGGTGGAAGAAACCCCAAAATGGATAGTACCACTGTAACTGTCCGTTTTGTGTCAGGCGGAGACTTCCCAATCATCAATATCAAAGAAAAAAGCTTCACTTTTCCAGAAAACCAAGCCATCAACACTGTTGTTACCAAAGTTGCAGGATCATCTACAAGAGCTGGACCATTATCATACTACATCGCCAGTGGCAACTTGGACAATGCGTTTCATGTAGACCAGCTTTCAGGAGAGCTATCCATCAAAAAGGCCCTAGATTATGAGAACATTGACAAGTATGTGCTTTGGATTGAAGCACGAGACCAAAGCTTTCCCCCCTACTCAGCATATGAGAAGATTGAAATCACAGTGTTGGACATTAATGATAACAGTCCTATTTTTGAGAAAGAACCATTTCATGCAGAGATTTTGGAGAACCTCTCACCTCAGAGAGTACTTGTGGTGTCAGCCCTTGATGAGGACAGTGGCCCTAATGGGCAGTTGGAATATGCCGTCACTGATGGAAATAAGGAAAATAGCTTTAGCATCAATCGGGCCACAGGAGAAATTCGCACCACTCGGCCCTTGGACAGGGAAAAGGTAGCTCAATATATCTTGAGGGTAAAAGCTACAGACCGTGGTACATCACCAAAAAGCACTGCAGTCAAAGTCATAATTAATGTTCTGGATGTGAATGATAATGCTCCAAGATTTTCAAAAATTTTTAGTGCTACAGTACCAGAAAATGCACCTGTGGGGTACACAGTAACCCGCGTGACAACGACTGATGAGGATGCCGGTGCCAACGCTGTTAGCCACTACACTATTAGTGATACAAGTCTTCCCTTTAGCATTAACCCCAGCACTGGAGATATAACCATAAGCAGGCTTCTAAACAGAGAGGACACTGATCATTACATCGCCAAAGTCTCTGCTCATGATTCGGGCTGGACTGTCAGCACAGATGTCACTATATTTGTGACGGACATAAATGACAATGCTCCTAGATTTAGCAGGCCATCCTACTACCTTGACTACCCTGAACTTACTGAGATCGGGTCATTAGTCACACAAGTCTCTGCTACAGACCTTGATGAGGGATTTAATGGTAAAATATTCTATTTTATTAGGTCTCAGTCTGAATACTTTCGTATTAATTCGAGCACTGGAGAGATATTTATCAAGCAGCAACTAAAATATCAAAATTCAACTGGCCAAAGTAATGTTAACTTAAACAGACATAGCTTCATTGTAACAGCATCTGACCGAGGTGTCAAACCTCTAATGAGTGAAACCACCGTGATTGTAAATGTAATTGACAGCAATGATAATCCTCCCTTATTTGAGTTATCCTCTTATTTCACTCCTGTCACTAAGAGTGTTAAAGTTGGCACCAAACTCATCAAAGTGACAGCACATGACAAGAAAGACTATGGTGTCAACTGTGAAATTGAGTATGCAGTATCAGGAGGCAACAGCTCAAGTAAATTCCGTTTGGATAAGCAGACTGGGTGGGTCACTGTTGCCTCTTCTCTTGCTTCTGATGTTAATAAAATTTATCTGCTTGAAATAACAGTGAAAGATAAAGGGACTCCACCTCTTTCAAATAAAACTACTGTTAAAATTGCGGTTACAGAAGAAAATCATCATACTCCAGAATTTTCTCAAAGCCAGGTTACTGCCACAGTCTCTGAAAGCCTTACTGTTGGTACGGCAATCCGCACTCTTTCTGCAAGGGACAAAGACAAGGACAAACAGATGAATGGACTCATTACATATGATATATCTTCAGGCAATGATGATGGCCTGTTTTCAGTCAACAGTAAAACAGGGGTCTTGTCCTTGGCTAAACCTCTGGACTATGAAAAAAAACAAAAACATGAACTTAGAATTTCAGCTACAGATGGAGGGTGGATAGCCAAGACCAGCTACGTTACGGTTAATATCCATGTTACTGATGTGAATGACAACCCACCGGTGTTTGACCCTGATGAGTACTTCCCTGTTGTACAGGAAAATGTGCCGAGTGGTACCACAGTGGTCAAAATGAATGCCACAGATATAGACTCTGGCCCGAATGCTGTTTTGGCTTATGTCATCCAGTCCTCAGACAGTGACCTCTTCATAATAGATCCCAACACAGGTGTCATAACTACACAAGGTTTTCTTGACTATGAGGCCAAACAAGTATATCATCTAACTGTCAAAGCATTCAACATTCCTGATGAAGAACGCTGTAGCTTTGCAAATGTCAACATTCAACTCAAAGGAGCCAATGAATATGTTCCTCGTTTTGTATCTAAGCAATACTACTTTGAGGTTTCAGAGGCTGCACCCAAAGGCACTGTTGTTGGGGAGGTGTTTGCAAGTGATCGGGATTTGGGACAAGATGGTGTTGTTTTTTACTTGATTTTTGGTAGGAGCAGGAAAAAAGGTTTTGGCATCAACAAAAACACAGGCCAGATCTATGTCACAGGACCTCTTGATCGTGAAAAAGAAGAAAAAATCTCCTTGAAAGTCCTTGCCAAAAATGCAGGGAGTATTAGAGGGGCAGATATTGATGAGGTGTTTGTGAATATCACAATCCTTGATGCCAATGATCCTCCAGTGTTTACCCAAGAGTTATATGATATTCAAGTGAGTGAAGGGCTCTCACCTGGAGGTCTTGTCACCTTTGTGAGTGCTGAGGATTCAGATTCTGTGCCAAGCTGGAGCAGATTCACCTACTCTATTGCTGCTAACCACGAATCAAGTGCTTTCACAATCAACCCACAAACTGGACAGGTTTCTGTGGCAGCTGAGTTGGATCGTGAGACCACACCTGTGTACAACTTGACCTTGCTGGCTATAGACTCTGGTTCACCTGCAGCTACTGGTACTGCCAGTTTGATTGTAACTCTAGAGGACATTAATGATAATGGGCCCACATTAGTGACCATGAGTGGAGAGGTCATGGAGAACCAGAGAGCAGGAACAGCAGTGATGACCCTCAGTGCCACTGATTCAGATCTTGCACCAAATCAAGGCCCTTTCTCCTACAGTCTAGTGACAACTTCATCAGCTTCATCTTACTTCACCTTAACCTCTTCAGGGGAGCTTAGCACCAGTCGGGAAATAGACCGAGAACAGATCAGTGATTTCTACCTTTCTGTGGTCATCAAAGATTCTGGCATTCCTCAAATGTCTTCCACAGGCACCATCCATATAAAGGTTAATGACCAGAATGATAACCCATCTCAGCCTCGCTCTGTTGAGATCTATGTTCATTACTTTGGCAACATGTTCCCTGGAGGGCCCCTAGGTATTGTGAAAGCTCAGGATCCAGATATACAGGACACATTCCATTGCACCTTGATCCCTCCTGTTGCAAGCCTTTTTAGTATTCCCAAAGGAACCTGTGACCTCAGTTCAAATTCCCGATCCACAGATGGCACATTTGACCTCACAGTGCGCAGTAGTGATGGTGTACATGGTGCTGTCAACAGCAACGTTCGTGTTTTCTTTATTGGGTTCAGCAATGCTACAGTGGACAACAGCATACTGATCCGACTCAATTCCCAAAGTATCAGCAACTTCCTTAATAACCACTACCTCAGTTTCTTACGCATTGCAAACTCACAGCTAGCAGGACTTGGTACTGGAGTTCAGGTCTATGGGGCATTTGAGCTGAACAACCAGACCTTCCTCATGGCAGCTATCAAACGTGGTTATGGACAGTATGTAAACCCAAGTGGTGTGACTACTTTTTTCCAGAGTATAAAAGAAGCGCTGCACAGGCAAAGTGGGGTTAAAATAGATTCTGTGGACCATGACCCCTGTACGAACAACCCTTGCCAGAATGGTGGCAGCTGCAAACGGCGCCTTGGTGTCGCACCAGACATGATGACTGTAGAGAGTGTCCCAGTCATTCTTGTCTCAAATCGCCCCTTACAGCCCTACGTCTGTAACTGCAGGCCAGGATATGCTGGTAGTCTGTGTGAAACTGACATCAATGAATGTCTTCCATCACCTTGCCACAATGGAGGAACCTGCCATAACCTTGTAGGTGGCTTTTCATGTTCCTGTCCAGAAGGTTTCACTGGGATGGCATGTGAAAGGGATGTCAACGAGTGCCTGTCTAATCCATGCAAGAATGGGGCACTGTGCCAAAACTTCCCTGGTGGCTTCAACTGCCTTTGCAAATCAGGATTTGCAGGTATAGTACAACATGTCATCTAGATCTTATGAGCAGCTATTGGTCAAGGCATTGCATATTATTTCTACACACAAATTTAGCAGAGTTTTGATCCAAGAAAAATATTTGCTTCTGAGAAATTGGAGAGGTGTTGTAACTCTAGGATTTAGTGATGACTGCCAAAAAACAATTGCTGTTAGGGTTATGGGTTGGGGCGGGGGGTATCAGCTATGATAAATATCAACTTGTCATGTTTATGTTAAAGTAAATAGGATGATACAGTTTGACCCTAATAAGGACACAACTACAGGCCAACTACAACTACTGACCTTAAGTGCACTTGAGTCAAGTTTCACTACCTGATTTCTGTGGAATAAAGTCTTTCCATGTTTATGCTTTGGAGAGCTCTGAAAGTTAAGAGTTCATTTAGCAAACTGCTTAATGGAGTCTTGAAAGGGAAAATACTTTGATGATGCCCTTCTGTTGAATGTAGCAAGAATCTGAAAAGTGTTCTAATTAGAATGGTTCCTGTAGTGTATCATACAGTGGTATATATTAGCCCCTACCAAATGTAATGGCAAGTTGAAGACCTAATATATATATAACTAAGCTAGTGTGTAAAGGAAGTGAATGCACTTAACTGTTTACGATAACATTATATTGAATCAGCTCTGTTTGGGCAGCTGCTGCATGTAGCTTTTGGAAGGGCCTCTTCATATGGAGCTACAGCAGACGGTTTGTCTCTGGCACGCTCAAGCTTTGAGTCATTATTGTCCTATTTTATTATGACCATAATAAATGATTGTGAGCATTCAAGTCTGAGGCCCCAGATAAATGGGGGCTGTAGAAGTATTACACCTATTGACTTACAGTAGTTTGCCTGCCCTCCTGCTGAACCCCCAACTTCCTGTTTAGTAGAACCAATTGTAGGGAAGGAATTTATATTCCTTAAGCTTTTTGTCTTACATTTCTGCAACTATGAAGAGCAAATGGGAAAAAGCAAATCTTAGTTCTGCACATTCATGAGTTTGCATGCTCCCTACCATCTTGTATTGATCACCATCTGTTTATTTTGTTACTCCCATTGTGTAATGTTCGTTTTATAGGCCTCCCAGTTCTAGTGAAGATAGGGTATATATGTTGAGTTAATGCTGTCATGACAGGTATATGCTTTCATCCCCTATTTTTTTAGACACTTGGGTGCATTTACAAGGTGAGAGCCTTTCAGAATTGTTTTGGCTGAGGAGGTTGAAATAGACCAGAACTAGAGAGAGTGAAAATGCACAAAATCCCCTGTTGGTTTCTGGGAGCCCCATACATGAACAGCCCTTCACCATATGCCTATGTCATCCTCACCTCATTCATTTTCATTTGTGTTGTTTCATGAACTCAGGGAAAACCTGTGACTCCATCATCAATTACTGTGAGTGTAACCCCTGTTTCAATGGAGGCTCCTGCCAGAGCCGTGTGGAAGGCTATTACTGTCACTGTCCGTTTGGTAAGTCATCACTCCAGCTGCAAAAGCCAGGTGTTCCAGGCTTGTTCGCAAGCAGTGTTTATCAGACTTGGCCATGATTTAAGCAATACTGGAAAATATCAAGATCCACTAGGAGTGAAATATCCAGAATTAATACATCATGTCATTTTTTAATTCCCCAAATTGACTAATTTTGGGGAATGTTTGTTTCTCATTCTGTATGCATAACAGTACTTAGCTTGAAATCATGTAGGAAAAGGGATGCAAAGTTATCATATCAGTTGAAGAAATGATAATTTATCTCTTCCTGTTTCACAGGTGTTTTTGGAAAACACTGCGAGCTTAACAGCTATGGATTTGAGGAGCTGTCTTACATGGAGTTCCCAAGTCTGGATCCCAACAATAATTATATTTATATTAAGTTTGCCACACTGAAGGAAAATGCCCTGATTATGTACAATCATGACAACCAAACTGGTGATAAAGCTGAGTTTCTGGCACTGGAGATCTACGAAGGTCGCATGAGGTTTTCCTTTAACCTCGGCAGTGGCACCTACAAACTCATGACTATGGTTCAAGTTTCAGATGGTCAGTTCCACACGGTCATAGCCAGGAGAGCTGGAATGGTAAGGCATGTGCTGATTTGTAAAAGCAATCATGGTCACAATCATCCAGTTCATTTTGAAATGTCTAGTCAAAAATATAAACTACCACTCTGTAGACCATTGGTAAACTACTGAAGCTCTGTAGATGAGTGGAAACACATCTTCAAGATTACAGGAGAAAGTCCTTGACAGCTATTACAAGATGTTGGAAATCATTGCTAGCACTGTGATACAAAAGCAATTTGGTGCAATTTGTATATGCCACAACTCTAAATCTGGTCTGAAGATTATTGTGGAGCAAAAGATTAAAATCCAAGCTTTCAGCATGTCCCTATTGAGGTGTAAAGAACACCCAATCTGCATGTTTGGAAAAGGTGTTGTGGGTCATTTAAATGGGCCTGTGTGTGTGTTTTTGGACATGGATTTTGAGCAGATGTTAAAGTCATAAGCAACCCTTGGTTGTACCTCTGTGCTTAAGGTCGAACTATGCTAGTCAAGGCTACTTTTGTTTACTTAAGACGTTCCAGTTTCTGCCCGGAGGCAGCTGATGACTTTTTTATTGCCCTGTTATGACTTAGTTACCTTATTTCTACCAAGTAGAGAAGATACAATCAGGGCTACAAAACAAGCAAAATATGTACCACAGAAATGCCACTGTGGCAGAGTTGGTTGAAGCAGTACCTTTGCTTTCTGAATTTTGCCTCAGGGAAACTAAAGACAGGGCCTCAACTTTCTTGGGCATTTGTAGTTCAGTGACTTACTTAAACTCCAGCACTGCCAAGCTTCCAAGATGTGAAAGACATAACTTTTAAGTGAAGATTGTTGATGGCAAGTTTCCTTTTATATGTAGACCATAAGTTGGGCAACAAACATATTTGGAAGAAGTGAAACTTGTATGTGCCCCAGCTGGATTCATTTTAGAAAACAGAGCCCGCTAACACACACATACACATTGTCTACTGTGCAATAAGCGCCTATGTTGTATAACAACAAACTGCCTATGATCTACATTCTTAAGACAACAAATATTCTAATAGTTTGCAACAAGGGGTCAGTTATTTTCACGTCGCACTATGTCTAGGGTTCTTCACCTTTGTATACTGTATATCTTTGGGGTCCAAGTATTTGCTTTTCATATCTTCGCGAATATAATTCTGTGGACTTGGAGAGCCAATTGTAGATCAGTATGCTTGCTGTGCGAGGTCTTTCTTTGCGGCCAAGGCTCTTTGAAGTGTAGAGCCACAGTAATAAAAAGCCCAGATGGTCGAGCCATGCGGTAACTCAACTGTATCAGTGTACACCAAAGCTGCAGAAGACAAATGCGTCTTGTTTCCATCGTTGGTTTATTTTCTCGCAGCCGTATTTCACTCTCCCAAGCCACAGCTCTGCGTTAACGATTAGGAACGGGGGCTTTTTGCGGGTTTTTGCTGTGTTTACCCAGAGGCCTGTGTGGACGCCAAGCTTCGCCCCCTGTTTTTCAACACCTTTGCGCTCTTTCCATCTCTCTTGCCACAACCGTCTTTCCTCCCTCTGTTCATAAACCACAGAGTTGTGGGTTTGGACACAATGGCAGTGAGGAGCCATAGTGTGTTTGTTTAACAAGAGAGAGGAATGATGTTTCTATTTAACTCACTGTAACTCTTTATTTCATTCACAACAATTTTGCCTGATCTCATTTCTCCTCATATGAACTTTTAGTTTGGGGTCTTCTCAGTTTAGAAAGATACAAGAAATATCCAAGCAGTCATGCTAGCTGGTCCCTTATATGTTTAATTCCTAGTGCTGTTAGCATTGTTTATCTTTACCCCACCATAAGCCATTATAGTAAGAAGGATACAAACTAAAGGAATATCTTAGCATCTTTGCAAACTAGTCCTGATTTTTAGCATTGTTTTAGTCTTTTCTTTTATTCTTTTTCTCACCTCAATCACTGCAGTAAGTAGGATACAAGAAAAAGGAACCACCTACCAGCCATGCTAATTAGATCATGATATATTTCTTTAAACAATCAGTTTAAAGTTTAAATTATTAGCATTGTTTTTCTTTACCTCACCTTAAATCGTGCATGAAGAAGGATACAAGAATTAGGAAAGTACAATCAGAAATTGCTAACTGACCCCCAATACGTTTTTCTAGCTGGTGGCATAATTAGCATTGTTTTTCTTTACCTTCATTTCATTGAAATGTGAAGGATACAAAGAAAGGAAACTTTTAGCAACCTTGCTTCTTGTTAGCATTGTTTGTTGTTTACCTCAAGTTGTTTTGTGGTTGTTTACCTCTAGTCATTGCAGTGAAAAGGATACAAAAACTCCTTGCAGCCTTTCAGTTGTCATTGCAGCAAAGGATAATTTGAGGCTTATTTTGCTAACAAGCAATGCATTTTCTTTTTCCTTTGTAAGGCTGCATCGCTCACTGTTGATCTTTGTGGAGAAGAACAGGAGCCTGGGTACTGCGCTGTCAGCAATGTGGCTGTCCATACTGACTGGTGAATACACGTTTATATTTACAATGGTAGATGTAGTTATCTTTGCTAAATTAGCTTCAATTGGTAATTCAATTACATGCACCAAATTTAATTATTTTTATTATCATCATTTATTGTCATTGTGTGGTTTATTTGGACACAATAGCCTGCGTGTCCTTCTGGGAGTTACTAACCCTATCTTTCTCTCGGTCTCACTGTCCTTCTAATTTTCTTCATCTGGTTTGTCTTTGTATTCTCTTCGCTGTCTGCCGATTGTTTTTCTTTGTCTCTGTCTCTGTCTCGTATTTCTGCTTTCTTTCGGACTCACTTCACCTAGGGAAGAAAAAATGTATTTTATTCTTTCTCTCATTTTACCTTTTTACTCTGTCTCTCTGCCTTTTTCTGTCTTTTGCTCTCCCGGTCTTCCTCATCCCTATATCTTCTTACTCGTTTATTCTCACAGGATATTGGACGTGCAACCGAATCGTTTGTCAGTTGGCGGTGTCCGGGCAATCGAACCGCTCTTACAGCGCAAAAATCAGGTGAACACACATGATTTTGTTGGCTGCATCATGGAATTTGCCATCAACGGTCGTCCTCTGGAGCCATCACAGGCCCTGTCGTCTCAAGGCATCTTAGACAGGTGCATTTCACATACACTTCTAAACATAAATTAGTATTTCAAAAAAAAGTATTTCAATGAAGATTCTGCAGTTGCGTTAATTTCTGGATTGAAATTGAGTTTTTTTTGTCCTCCACTATGGAAGTAATGCATTTTTTTGGTCATTTTATTGTATGATTGGCCCCTCCTCCTGTAGTTGTGGTAGTTTGCTACCAGTTATACATGCTAGCTGTACTGCACTAGCCATATTGCACCTAATATCACAGTAAATCTTTTTTTATGAGATTAGAGAGGAAGAAGAAGTATTCAAACTGGACAACTTAAGCTGAAAATGCAAACCTTGCAAAGAATAAGTGATATTTTAAACCAGGGATGTATATTTTTTGTCTATTCACAGCTTTTCATGTTTATTAGGACACCTTTGTTTAAATCTCTTAAGATTTTTTTTTTTTTATCTTTGCCTGTGGTTTATTTATCAGTACTGTTCTGTTTGGCAAAGACAATATGTTTATGAAGCCTAAAAGAAAACTATAGCACTGCACATCTGTGTGTAGTGTTAGCTCGGTCAACAGAGAAGAACTCTGAAAAAAACACACACTGTCTAAGACAGTAAGAGATAAAATGACTGGGTTCACCATTACCAAGTATGTTTCTTATGGACTGAAATAAAGATACAGAGGTATTGGTGTTTTGATAATTGTTGAAATAAAAACAGTTCTAGCTACTGAACTCTTTTGGACTCTACTATATTCATACACACGCAGTGAACCCACTGCCCTCAACAGGCAGCTATTGAAGATTACACTTCAGTCAACCGCCTGCTGTCTGATACACTTTTATTAGTCTCCAAATGTCTGTTTTTGCAAGCTAGAAAAAACATGCAGTGTTTTTATGGGTTTATAAAATGGAGGAGACAGATCTTTTGCTAATATGCTAATGTGGCTCGCTGTCTTTCGATCTGTTTTTGTTAGTGGTGGGATCACCTCATCTGCTTCTCTGCCTGTCAGTGCATCGAAACATTGTTTTTTATATGTGTGTGTGTCTTGCAGATGTCCCAGGATGGAAGGAGCATGTGTCACTAACCCTTGCAGGCATGGTGGGACATGTTTGGACATGTGGTCATGGCAACAGTGCCAATGCACTGAAGGACTCACAGGGAAATATTGTGAGAAATGTAAGCAATGTGATTCATTGGATTTATATTTGGATTAATTAGGAATATTTGGTCAAAAAGGCTAAGATTAGATAGAGCTTGATTGGGTAAGATTCAGAACAGGGGGTTACTACAGATTGATGGGTCAAGACAGGCCAGAGTAGACAATTATGATATACATTGATGGGGTTGGAAATGGGCAGTTTGATATAGACTGATTGGGTACAAAAAGTTTAAAAAAAGCAGTTTGATGTAAATTAATGGGTTAATGACTTGAATGCATTGCAACAAGTCAGAGGGGGCAGCTTGATTTGGATCAGTTGGGTAAGTTTGGTCAGACATGGCAGTTTGATTTGGAGAAACTGGGTAAAATAAGTCAGAGGAAGCAGCTGGATTTTGAGTAACTGGGTAATATTGGTCAGAGGGGGCAGCTTGATTTGGAGTATCTGGGTAAGATCAGTCAGACAGGGCACTTTGATTTGGAGTAACTGGGTAAGATTGGTCAGAGGGGGCAGCTTGATTTTGATCAATCAGGTAAGATTGGAGGGGGGGCAGCTTGATTTGAATCAATTGGGTAAGATTGGACGAGGGGAAGCTTGATTTTTGATTAATTAGGTAAGATTGGAAAAGGGCGGCAGCTTGATTTGGATCAATTGGGTAATACTGATCATAGAAGGCAGCTTGATTTGGATCAGTTGGGTAAGTTTGGTCAGACAGGGTAGTTTGACAGAAACTGGGTAAAATAAGTCAGAGGAAGCAGCTTGACTTGTAACTGGGTCATATTGGTCAGAGGAGGCAGCTTGATTTGGAGCTACTGGACAAAATTGGTCAGAGGGGACAGCTTGATCTGGAGTATCTGGGTAAGATCGGTTAGACAGGGCACTTTGATTTGGAGTAACCATGTAAGATTGGTAAAAAGGGGGCAGCTTGATTTGGATCAATTGGGGTAGATTGGACGGGGGGCAGCTTGATTTGGATAAATTGGGTCAGATTGTTCAGGGCAAACAGTTTGATTTGGATCAACTGAGTAAGATTGGTCACAAGGGAGCAGCTTGATTTGGAATCATTGGGGAAAATTGGTCAGAGGGGACAGCTTGACATGGATCAGTTGGGTAATACTGATCAGAGAAGGCAACTTGATTTGGAACAACTGGTCATAGAGGGCAGCTGATGGGAGAAAAAAGGGGCAAAGGTGGAAAATTAAATAAAGATCAGTCAGCTAAGAGGGATCTGAGAGGGTGAACTGATAAAGGATGATAGGGGAACATGATAGAAGGCTGTTTTATATGGATCAGGAATAAATGGGCATATGTGGCAGAGTTGTGTGTTTAGAAGTATCAGAGGAAATCAATCTGATATAATATAAATTATTCGGGTAGGATGGACCAGAAAGGACATCTATTTTGAAAGGATATGATTGCTTAAAGGGGAATATAGGGTAGGGTTGTCAACTTGGGTAGTTTGACTTAGGTCAAAGGGGGCTATTTGATATGGATTTCTGTGGTAGGACAGGTCAGGGGGAGTTTCATATAGATCAGTGGGGAAAAAATGGGAAGACAGGTAGACAGTGGAAAAAGAAGGGTAGGTCAATGGTCAGAATTGTCAAATGAGGAGCTTTGATCTAGTTAAGTGGGGTAAGATCGGTCAGAGGGGCCAGAGTAGATCAATGGGGTAAGTCTGATCCGAGGGTTCAGTTTGAAATAGAATAATACGATAGAAGTGGGGCATTTTGATATAGGTCAATGAGGTAAGACCCGACAGAGGCTGACTTTATATAGATCAATGGAGAAAGAGGGCTCGGAGAGGGCAATTATATATATTGATGGAGAAGGGCCTACCTGAAAAATAGTTTAAAATGATTTTTCCTCTTCTTCTCTCACAGTCATTTCTGCAGATTCCGCTCTATCACTTGATGGGAGCGGTCGTTTGGATTACTCTCTACGTCAGAGCTGGAAGAGAGAAGTGATGATGCAGCGAAATTTGCAGAGCTTCTCACAGACATACCCACAGTTACAAACACACTCGCGTACACGCTCCGAGACCAGCAGTCTGGAGCTGAGGTTCCGCACTCGCAGCAAAACTGGAACAATTTTACACGTCCAGGAGATCTCTAACTACACTACTGTTAGGGTGAGAAGTAACACACACATGCTCCAGATAAACCATTCTAAGCCTAGATTCACCTTAGCAAGCAATGAGTTTTGTGTGTGTGCTGTATTTCCTTACTCAGTTCCAGTTTAAATTTGACTAATTCTAGGCATAAAGCCAATCACTTAATCCCTCTGCATCTCTTCCCCCCAACAGTAATTCTTTCCTCTTTCTTTTATAGTGTTCTCTCTATCAATCCATTTGTTTCACCAGAAATTCCTTACTTCTTATTTCTTCTACTTCTATATCTTTTACTTCATCTCTCTATTCCTGTTATCAATCCCCTTTCTCTACTTTGCTTTCTGTCTTTAACGTTTCCTCCATCTGCTTCATTCTTCTTTCTATTACTAATCTCCTGTCATTTAAGATTTTACTTCACACACACAAACACACACACACACACACACACACACACACACACACACACACACACACAGTATCAGTACATGAAGCTAGAAAGGCAGAGGTCAAGATTTGTTCCCCAGATTGATTTTCACTTCATTTTTTTTTCTTTACTTGGCAAGATGGATTTTCCATTTCCAGAGTTTGTGACCGTTTTAAATCACACAACCTGCACAGTGTACACTCTTCCCTCTCTCCCCCTCATGCTTTACCTCTTTTCTCCTCTATTACATGATACTAGGGACATTTATCTTTCTTTAGTCCTCTCTCCCTCTTCTCCTGCCTTTCTGTCTCTCTTTCTTTGGCTTCAATAGAAGTCATCTTCAAATTGAACTCATTGACAGAAATGTGTGAATGTATGACACACAGTATCAAGATTTAATCTCTTTTCAGATTTAATCTCTCTCTCTCTCTCTCTCTCAGCTCTTACTGTCTGTTTTACTCTTTCTCTACCTCTACAACCAACAACCTTCTTTTCTTCCTCTCTTTCCCTTTGTCTTATTCTTTGTCTTTTGCACATTCTCTTTCTTACACAAACACACACACACTCTTCCTACTCTCTTGTAAGAAATTTCCACTAATGTGTTTATTGTTGTATTTAAATACTGCTCTAGCCCTGACCTTCACCTCAGTAACCAAAAGTTTGTTCCTTGCACCAGCTGAAGAATGGGAACCTGCAATATGTGTCCGATGCCGGTGTGGCGGGGAAGGTGGAGAGGATTGTAGGAGATGGAGTTTTCTCAGACGGTCAATGGCACACACTGCTGTTACAGAGAAACATCTCTTCCACCACAGTCCTCATCGACGAGTCAATCCTGCGCATCATCACACACACCACGCAGGACTTTGGAGGTCTCGATGTCCTCACACTGTCGCTTGGAGGAGAGCCACCACGGGCTAACCTGCAGAAGACCACCCCAGGTTAACCAGTCACATCTTCATATTAGCATATGGGCTTCATATTAGGTTTTTGTTTTGTCAATTAAAGCTAATCTAATCCAGTTTGTTGTAGCAATTAGCAAAAACTAATCCAATGCTTTATTGGAGTCTTATTATTCAAGGATCCATTACATTACGCAAACAGTTCAGCTAGCTAGCTGTTAAATCTTATTCAAACTATGGTACAACAGAAATCCATGGAATAACTAAGAAAACTTAATATGACTAAAATTACACTATAATTGCACTTAGCAGGATAAAAACCAGCTCCTCCGCTGACAGAAATCACCATTATGTCACCATTATATTATTGCAATCCCAAAAATTTGGGAGGAAAGGAGGAGTAATAAGAAATATACGGACCAGATATGAAAATGCGCTCACTATTTAATATGGAACAAGGTTTACCTTGGTGATATGACATCATTTTCATTACACGAATCATCTGAACATTCAGACATAACACTACAAAGTTTTCGATTATTACTATAGAATTCTATAGAGAATTACCAATTGGATTTGGAAAAGAAGATTTTTTGAAATTGGAAATTTTGATACTTCCCTGTTTTTTCATTTTTTAGGATCCTAACCAAAAACCGACATTTGTTAGCTATTCTATTTTATCATTTTGAAGACATTTAGCCAATTAGACCATTCATATAGCATTTATTGCATATTATCCAGTTCTTGGTTATATTTGTGAGCCAAATGGCAGGTAGAGTGTTAGCAAGCTAGTGCACTATTAAATTAGTATGTTAGCAAATACAGCAGCTTGTTCAAAGAAACATTTTTAACTTAATATTAGTTCAGAATGACAAGTTTGTTTAAAAAAAACACTACGTTTTTGATAATGGTTGAAATAACAGAGTTTTACCAGTCAACTTTTATTGAATCCAGGAATGTCTAGAGAGATTTTTTTTAAAGATAACATCGTTGGCTACATATATTGGGTTCAGAACCATCTGGGTGAAATGGTGATGTGACTAATCAAAATGTAAGCTATCGTGTTTCCTCTTGATGTTGCTTCACCAACGTAAACAGATGTTTATTGAATTTACCCCCCCCCCCCCCCCCCCCCCCCCCCACACACACACACACTGTGTAAATGGAGAGGATTAGGTTTTGCTTTATTAGACACGAAAAAGCCAACTCGGCTTTGGCTGAACCTGATCCCTCTAACCTGCACACAGGGAAACTTTAATGCTCCCATATTTCACATGCAGTTTAGTGTGTTTCAATTTGCTGCAGTGAGATAAATAGAGCAAATTTGACCAGATGTTGCTATTTGTGGGTAATACCAGAAACAGGGGCTGTGCAAATGTGTAAATAATGTGTTCTTGAATAAAAATTACAAATACTAATAATATCCTGGTAATACCAAAATTTATGCTAGTAATCCTCCTTGTCTAAAACGAACACTAGAATATTGCTAAGAATACTAAAACCAAAGGTAGTAATACAGTACTATTAGTATGTTAGTATAACAAAATATACTAATACTCTACTTTTTTAATCCAAAAATTAATGTTATTATTAATCTGCTGATTAGCATTCCTCTAATGATAATTATTAGTCATATTGTTACTAAAGTGGAACTAAAGCTATTACCATTAATATTTCTATTAATGTTTTATGTTGTTGGTGATTGTTAACAATGATAATTAAAGAGAAGAAGAATTGTCGTGCTTATAATAAGAATCCTAGTATGAATGCTAATAATCCCTATGATAATCAGAATGCCAGTAATACTCTCTTTGTCTCCTTTCAGGTTTTGATGGCTGCTATTCATATGTAAAATACAACAACGAGCTCCTGCCATTCTCCGGTGACCACCGAACTGTCTCCATCTCCATTTACGGAACTGACGAGTCAGTGAAAATTGGTTGCCGTGGACCGAACATGTGTGCTAGTGCCCCCTGCTGGGATGGAATGATGTGCGTCAACCAGTGGTTTAGCTACCAGTGTGTTCCTCCTGGAGACTGCACTTCCAGTCCCTGTCAAAATGGTGGCAGTTGTGTCCCTGCTAACCGCGGTGGTTTCAGCTGCGTGTGCGATGAACTGTACACAGGACAAGTGTGTGAAACCCTAGTGGCATGCTTGGGTGTGACTTGTCCACATGGCACAGCATGCAAAGTTGGAACCAACGGAGGGTTTAGTTGTGTTTCTGACTCCAACAATGAGGAATTCGTTTTGCCAATTTGGGCGGTTCCAGCGATTGTGGGCGGCTGTGCAACAATTCTCGCTCTGTTAGTGCTTGGCCTTATTTTGCACAATCACTGCAAAGGTGGTGGGAAGTCAGCCATTCCGAAGGAGGAAAAGAAAGCGAAGAAAAAGAAAAAGAAGAAGAAGGGAAGCGAGAATGTGGCATTTGATGATCCGGATAACATCGGGGACGTTGACATGACGGTGCGGAAGCAGCCAGAAGGAAACCCAAAGCCAGATATCATCGAGCGTGAGAATCCCTACCTGATATACGATGAGACAGACGTCCCAGAGAGTGGCGATACGATTCCGAGTGCACCGGAAATCGCAGAAATCGAGCACTATGACATTGATAATGCCAGCAGTATCGCACCTTCTGATGCCGACATTGTCCAACATTACAAGCAGTTCCGAAGCCACACTCCCAAATTCAGCATCCAAATCCAACGTCATAGTCCTCTGGGTTATGCTCGGCAATCACCACTAACCTTGGGTGCTGCTAGTTACACTTATCAACCTTCTTACACTCAAGGACTCCGCCAAACACCACTTAGTCACGCCCCCTGCCCTACACCTACCCCCTTGTCCCGCCACAGCCCTGCACATTTTAGCAAACCAGCCTCATTTTACCGCAACACACCAACACGGGAGATGAATTTGAATCTGGCGAGACGTGATGGAAGCCCTCTGGACCTTCATGGAGACACTTGCCAATCTGCAGCTATTTTTAATTACACAGCATCCCGCCTTGGAAGGCGCAGCAAGAGCCCTCAGACGATGGCGGGTCACGGGTCAAGACCCGCAAGCCGCTTGAAACAACCGATTGAGCAAATTCCGTTAGAGACTGGACCTCCTATTGGATTGTCCATAGAGGAAGTGGAGCGACTCAACACTCCACGACCCAGAAACCCCAGCATCTGCAGCGCTGATCACGGCCGCTCGTCATCTGAGGAAGATGCCCGACGTCCACTTTCTCGCGTGCGAAATCCCGCAGATGGAATTCCAGCCCCAGATTCGTCCTCTGAGAGCGACTCCCACGACTCGTTCACCTGCTCAGAGATGGAATACGACCGGGAAAAACCGGTCAACTATGGTTCTCGAGTTCCAAAACTATCACAAGTTAACGAATCCGATGCTGATGATGAAGATTATGGAGGTGGAAGAATCAAGCAAAGGAGGTACTCAAGCCGTAGGGCAGAGGGCGGGGCCAGTGGAGGCCACACCACCTTTGGGGAGTATCAGCATCACACACTGCCCCACAAACTGGGCCAAGGATCTGGCAATTTCAACTGGGACAGTCTACTAAACTGGGGACCAGGATTTAGCCATTATGTTGACGTTTTTAAAGATTTAGCTATGCTTCCAGAAAATTCTAATGCTGCTAACGATGTCGAAATGAACAGTGGCGATGGTTCCGTTACCATCATTGCCGAAGGAGAAGCAGAGCAATATGTATGAGATATTCTCTCTTGGATCAAACAGAACTGGATGAAATATGGACCGAGAGAAGCCAATCGCTTGCAATAATAAATGTTCTTCTTTTTTGTCTGTATTTTGGTACTTGTATTTGTAAAAAGACGAGCTTAAATGCAGTAAGGCAGAGCGATATATCTGTGACCATTCTCCTGATCCCTGTAAGTAAGAAAGATTTGAAATAGTCCAATAAGTCTGAGTCCTTTACCAAAAACCATTCGTATTTTACTGTTGATTCTAGTGTTACAGAGCTCAAACTCTAAATGTTTAACAAACCATAGCAGGAAATCAGATATTGATTGTTTTGACAGAAATTGAACACCACTTTTAGGCTGGACCAATACAACTGTATCTGTAAATGACTGTCTCTGTTCAGTAACTAGTAGCTGATAGAGCTCACAGGAAAAATGGTTTAATTTCTCCTCGGTTCCATGTAATAACTTATTTTTGTACATGTCTCAAAAAAAAAAAAAAAAAAAAGCATTGAAACCAGGTTTTGCATAGACTCAGACTTTTGGACTGTAGCCTTTAATACTTCTTCATGGATCCCTTAGACATCCATAAAAACCCAAAAGGTCCTTGATGACCCCATAGACTTTCATTTGCGTTCTTCCATGCAGCAGAAAGCCAAGGGAGGATGTGGCTGTTTTTAACAGCATGACCATATGAACTTCATCAGAAAAAAAAAAAAACAGCTTCTCTCATTCCAGCTCTCCAAACATAAAGTAGTCCAAAAGTCTGAGTGCACTACTGAGAACTGTTCTCACGAACTAATACGGTTTGGTCAAATGATATTTCTCAATATTTGGTTTGACATTTTCAAAAACATGAATGGCATACACACAGGACCTTCTGACAGATTTCAGTTTCGCATGCAGCTCGACAAAGGATCCGTCTCAGTTATAATAACTGAGGTTATTACGTAATAAGGATTGACTGAAGAAAATGTTTTTAGTCATTGATACCTGATGAAGTAGAAACAGTTTCTGGGGCACTCAGATTTTTTTTTTTACACATTTAATTTTACCAGACTCCTCTGGCCTGCTTCTCATGTGAAAGGGGAGTGTATGCGAGTGTGTATAACACAGGAATACTTGCAGGTGTCTGGGACGGCTGTCTGTCTTGAAGCTAGTTCACTTCCTGTCCTGTAGGAGCCATCACTCTTGACATTTGACATAAAAGCAAAATCCTCATAAGACTATGAACTTGTGTACATTTTGTATCAATGAAATTCAAGGAAAGTCAGTGTTCTCTGTTGTGTGTGTGTTTTTTTAATGAGCTGTTTCTACTTTTTTTTTATTAACTTAAAGTACTTAAGCAGTGTTTTTTATGGATATTTTTTCATATGCTGGAAATGATCTTACTTTCAGGGGAAGTAAGATTGAAGTACTTAAATTTTTTTTTTTTTTTTTTTTTTTTACATTTGTTACTTATGTAACATCAGTATTTTCCACTTTTTTGATAAAACTATAACATACTGTATGCTTTATATGTGTAAGAGCCAATAACAGAATAAAAAAACAATATTTATTTAAAAAGAAAGCAATTTTGAGACTAATGCAATAATACTTAACAAAATAAAGAGCGTTCAAGTGATAAAGTAGGACATAACGCCAGAATGGCAACCAGTGAGCATTTCTAGTGAGGACTTTGGATGAAATAAAGTTTGGATGAGTTGAATAAAGTGGTTTAAAGACCGATAAACAGTGTGTGTCAAATGGAGGATGGCCAGTCGTGAGCGAGAGACGAACTAAAATGTGCCTTTTAGAGCGTTTTCCTATTAATCTGAATTAAAAAATTTCCGCTAGTGAAATTGATACTTTTTCTTTGTTTACTGTTCGGTTTGCTGTCAAATGCCATACATTTAAATGGCCCATAAAAACATCGGCTGAAGGGCGTGTAGGACTGAAAATGTACTTTTCATACTCACAAAGCTGGGAAAAACAAAATAAACGAAGTTTGCCAAGTGTTCATAGAAATCACAAAAATCATCTGAGCATGGAGAACACACAGCCAGCGCTAAGTAAATAATTAGTTAATTACATAAATAGCTAGTTTCAACCGTTGTAAGGATCGCATTCAGAGTCTATTTTTGTTCCATACTCCAGATATCCACTAATCAGGTCAACGTCTGCATTTCTACAGCTTTGTCTCTTGGCCCAGTTTAATAGAACTGTTGCATAAACTGAAAGCTTCACCATAATCAAAGTGTATACATTTTTTATGATGAAACAAACATTAGTAATGTTATTAACATTAATGATATTATTATTATTCAACTTAGTCCACCATACAGGTCCCTAGGAATGGGATGTTACCATAAAACCAGTAATGCTTTATTGTTTAACTGACTCCAATGAAGAAAAAAAGCTTAATGAATTTAATTAATAAATCGGTTCCATGTGAGTGAATTAAGTAACATTAACACAAATCATTTTTTTTAGATAAAACATGATTTTAGTTCGCATTTTCAAAAATACTAAATAAAACAAAACTCCGACAAGAGACTCGAACCACTGATAGTCATATTAACGTAACTCGACTGCTGTGCTATTCAGCCAAACACATATATAACTCATTTCATACTATAAGTATAGCTCCAGTCAGTGGCAATATGTTTGTAATAACGGTCTACGTTAATCTACGTGAATTGATCATGCTCACTATACTTCATTTAAAAAAATCAATTATTTATGTAACTAGTTTTAATTAAGTTTAGTATAAGCAATGAAATGCTGTTTTGTTGAGAAACATAATATTTTTCTTAAATCTGTCTAACCACATATTATTTTTTTTCAGTGTAGAAGCACTGATATCAATTTGTCATTTATGTTACAACCGGAAATCCAGAGCTGCTGTTATAGAAAGTAAATCCAAGTCTTCTTATATAAAAACTAGCAAAATGAAACACAAAAGAGCGAATTGAGAGATTGTCGATTGTTCAACTTTAAACTAGTCATCAAGTTGTGTAAGTAAGCACTCATCAGGTTAGCATTCGCCCACAAGGTCACAGTTTTGGTAAACCCGAAGTAGGATAATACTGTAATTCACAATTATTCATTTTACTGTATGACAGAACAGCGTTATCCGGTTTCCTGGTATAGTTTCCTTAGAACTGAAGCTTTAACTTACTGTAATCCTTCATCAGCTGCATAGCATGTTTGTGGAGAAAAAACAAAACAAAACAAAAAAAACAAAGTAATAAATGTCACATTTTTTGGCAATATGGAACATCTACAGCCTGTCACAACAAATTAAAGAACAAGATGTTAGTCAGGATGTTATGGTGATATTCAGGATCGGGCTTTTGTTCAGAATATGCAGGCATCGATAATCTATAAGCGCTTCTTACAAGGAACAGGATGTGCTGCTCATAAAATCATTGTCAAGATGGTCTGTTTTAGGGTAAAAAAAAATATCTAGTTCATCATTTTTCCAATAAAAAAAATGAATAAATCATCTGAGGGGGACATGCTGTTCTAAGAAAACTGATCTGATTCAAAGCAGATTATTTTTCTTGAACAACAAGTGTTTTATTCCTCATATACCGCAGCTGATTAATGCCTTTCAATCTAGAAATGCTTCAGGGATAACACAGATTTTCTGTTTTTTAGCTTCTCAGTCTTAAGCCTGAAAGGGATTGTGTGGAAGTATAGCTGGAAAGATCTTCACTTAGTTTAAGTGACTTCCAAAAAGATGGTCAGTGGTGCTAGTTTCTAAAGCATAAGTGATTACATGAACTGTAAGGATAAAAAAATACAATGTACTTTTCATCCATTTATAGTTGCATTTACTGTTGAAAGCTTACACTTTACCAACTAGAAACATGACTACATTTTGCCATGTGGCTTCTTCTAAGCGTATATCTCCAAGTTATGCTTTCCCATAATCTGTTTCTCTGTGTTGCACACAAGCATAAAGCAGGCTTAGGATGTTGCATGAGTATGAACTGATGAACTGAGAAGTTAAAAGACAGAAAGTTTGCGTTATTCGTAAAACATTTCTAGATTGAAAGGCTGATCTAGATTGTTATATACACTGCAGGTGTGTGTGTGTGTGTGTGTGTGTGTGTGTGTGTGTGTGTAAGCAAGACTCTACAAGCGCAAGTATATGGTATGTGTATGATGTGTAAGAGAAAAGGAAAGAATGAGAGGAAAGGGAAAAAATTAGAAGAGACAGATGGAGTGAATGAAGATGCAGATGGTTTGGGGTCTAAAGTAAATCGCTGACAGCTGGCTGATGGCACTTTGTGGTTTCTCTCTCTCTTTTTCTTGCTCATACAGACACACACATGTACTCTCTCACACACAACAATGGATTAAAAGCTTTTGTGCTTTTCCCCACCAGTCCTATAATCTCTAGTGTCTTGTCCACTACAGTATTTGTGTACTTTGTAAGCCTCCAGATTTGTTTTGTTTATTTACACGTGTTGATATGCTGTTATTCTGAATTACTACCCAGAATGCACAGCATGTGTAACAGAAAAGGATTGGTAACTGATTTCGTAATCGAACGGCGACATGTATGTAGCTAGCACAAATTTGAAGTGAAGTCTTCTGAGCTCTGAGTGTGTAAGGTTGTGCAAGTCTAAACCACGATGCGCATGCCGTTAGAGGTAAATAATCCATGACGCCATAATGTGATGCAAAGCAGACTTAACGTCACAAGATAAAAGAACAATAATGAAGACTCTTTATTGTTACATGACAGAGTTGGAGGTCATGTGGTTCAGGACAGATCAGGACAATAAACAGTAAGAAACAATAAACAATAAACAGACCTGAGTTTTCTGGGAGAGTTCAAGTCTGTGGGCATGTCTCAATCAGCTCTGTAGGTCAGTAGTCAGGGTAGTGAGCAGGGAATCGGCCATTTTAAGGGCTCTGTAAATTTCAGCATGCAACATGATGTGTGACATTGTGTGCGAAAATATGACATAAATAGATGCATGCAAGTTTAAAATAAAGAAATAATTAATTAAATAAATCAGTGAATCATGTTAAAAATTAGTCATGTTCAAAAAATCAAACAAATTAAACAAATAGTGTTCTTTAAAAATCATGTGAAATGAAATGAATTGTGAACAGAATTGTAAAATAAATAAATGCTGTAAGAAATGCGAATATAAATGAAAAACGCAGTAGTCCTCTTGACTTCTTACTGATGCAAACCATAACGCTAATCATCAACTTCCTCTAATGCTAATTATCCTGTCTGCTAATATCACAGCTTCCAGCAATGCTAATTTTATAATAAACCTCTTTCTTTATAAATCTAGCAAACAATCCTCTGCCATTAATCATGATAACATTTTTTTTTTTTAAATGGTGCAGTAAGTGCTGCATTTTTCATTGAACACTTATCAGTGTGAATAGAGTGAAAGAAAACACTCGTACATTTTGTTCGTATGGCTAGAGCATAATTCATTTTCCCTCACAGTCATAAAATAATTGCAGCTAAAAGCTGAACACTTCTTTCCACAACCAGCATGCCACTGGTCTGGGTGCTTTCATGCTGAAATAGTATGCATGCCATTGGTGCACACAGATCTACCCATGTCTGTGTGTGTGTGTGTGTGTGTGTGTGTGTGTGTGTGTGTGTGTGTGTGTGTGTAGTGTGTTGTGTGTGTGTGTGTGTGTGTGTGTGTGTGCGTGTGTGTGCGTGTGTGTTTTAGTAGTTTGAGAAAGCACATCTGGATCTGATCGTGACGGTATGAAGCGCTGTTTCAGCACTCACTGAGACTCTCAGCGCTGACTAGAGAGGCCTCAAGTTAACCGGAGGAAAAAAAACATTGTGTGTGTGTGTGTGTGTGTGTGTGTGTGTGTGTCTGTGTGTGTGTGTGTGGACATGGCCCTTTGTTTGAAAGAACTGAACACTTCTGTAGAAAGAAAAAGTGATTGCTTATGCATTAACCCCAGCTCCTGGTATGTTCTGAACAAAGTCATCAATGACATACAGCTCTGAAGAAACTAAAAAAAAAACTATATTGAATCTAAAAAGCTCTAATAGTGAACACTACTGTGTCAAAACAGTACCCTGTAATCTACACCCACATAGCTTAGAAAGGCTATGCCATATTTGTATATACAGACAAACATACACAAATGGATTTCCAAGGCTAGGCCAGTCTTTCAAACATAAAAATATATAAGGTTTAACTTTTAGTATCCGCATTAGATCACTTGTTGCTGTTAAATATTTAAAGGATTAGTTTGGGTTTTTCTGGAAGTAAATACAACAGCTCCATCAGTGGTTGTAAGAAAAATAGACAAAACGGAGTGATGCAGGGGCTGATTTCTTTCTAGCCCAGACTGTAGATTGTAGACTGTAAACCAGATTGTGGTAGGTGATAACACAGAGAACTCAAAGTAAAATTTTCCATTAAAAAAAAGTGCAAATATAGGTCACTCATAAAGTGAAAATGCAGCTCATTTGCATGTAGTGACGCCCATAAAACTCCATAATAGGTCAAACACATTGATCGCTGGGGGCTCAGGGTTAAAGGCTGAGAAACAAATGTGGAAGTTATTTTGACTCACTTCTATGTCAGTAGAATAATATAATAATATATTAAGCATTATTATTATTAGTAGTAGTAGTAGTAATAGTAGTAGTAGTAGTGTTATTATTAAACATCAGGTTAATATAATAATAATAATATTTATTTTAGTATATATTTAAATATTATTAATAAGCTATTTTTATTTATTTTATTTTATTTTATTTTCATTAATGCAAATAATATAAAATGGCTGGTTAACTGGTCAACTGAATCATCCCAAACTGTGGCAAAATGTGTTATGGTCTGAGATGCCATATTTTAGAAAAGAAAGAAAGAAAGAAAGAAAGAAAGAAAGAAAGAAAGAAAGAAAGAAAGAAAGAAAGAAAGAAAGAAAGAAAGAAAGAAAGTAAGAAAGAAAGAAAGACAGAAAGAAAGAAAAAAAGAAAGAAAAACACCCTACCCATGGTACAGCATGGTGGTGGCAGCATCATGCTATAAGGCAAAGCCTACATCCAAATAAAAAAAGGAACAGCTTAACCACAAGATAATAAATTTTTTTGAATGATCCAGCCAGAGCTCAGCCCTAAAAATCTGTGCAGTGACCTGAAGCAAGTCATTACTAGTAGATGCCTGAAAAATTGGATGGAAAAAAAGTGTGAAAATATTGGCAAATTAAGATATACCAAGCTGATACCCTTTCAGCTCTTACCCTAAAAGACTGAGGTTTTTTTTTTTTAAGGTTTTTTTTTTTTTTTTCAAATTTTGTACATTGTAATTTCACATTAAGGGGGTAAAAGTTGAATATGATTTATTTATTTATTTGTTTGTTTGTTTTATTTTTTCCTTTTTTTCACACACTCAGAAGCATGTGCAGGCTATGGATGTTTTTCCCCTGAATTGATAGGATTTTCAAAAATGCATTCAAACAATTTGTAAAGAAATCTGTTCATATTAATGCTAGATAATTAGTTAATTCTAATGATAAATGAGACTCGTTGATGAAATGCATAACAATTCATTATCAGCGATTGAGAAGATTGAGAAGCACATAGAATACAGTCGTGGGAATTGAATTATTTAACCTTTCATCTATTTTTTACCCTGAAATGCCTTTAAGGGAGAAACTAAAAGTAGCACACATTGTCCAAAGTACAAATTATACAAAATGACAGATGGCATAACTATAAGTTTTGGTTTAAAGGAAAAGGTTACAATTTTGCTCTTTACCATATTTGGTATTCTGAGCAAACACGGCATGACGGCATGACTCCAGGAGAGAATTCCAAATTTGAAAGTCTTATTGATGCCACTGATCATCATTATCAAGCTATTAATACATGGATATTAGGTCTTTAGTTTCTTATCTAATAACACAACCAGCTATTACTTAGACACTATTTAGCAAGAGGTGCTAAACAGGAAGAGTCCAATGCCAGGGTAGACAAGCTGAATCGCTAAATTTACAGTGAAGATTCTCTTGATTCACATTGCCTGTGGCTCCAATCCAAACCACACTACAGTAATGTAGAATATTCTGTAGCAATACAGAAAATTAGCGTGGCGTCCCTGCATCCCATCAAGAAATTCCCAGCATGCTTGCAAAATCTAGTGGTTAGCACATTGTGTTACAATCTGTCTAATAACAAGAGTTGAATTTTAGCTTCCTGAATATGATTAAGTGTTTGGAATGCTTTGTTCTAATGGTTTTGTGCTGGTTTTATGACTTTCATTGATATTTCATTTTGTTCCCATGTAACGTGTTTATGTGGATAAAGCGGTTTAGTTGTCATGTTATGGGTAGCCTTCTTTAATTAAAAGCTTGAGGTTGTGTAACTTCGGCACTATATGTGATTATGGACTGCTAGCTTGTGATAATAGTCTAGGTTGCTTTATTAGCTTTGTTTATGGATTCTGACGTTAACCTAATGTAAAATTCACCTCATGTTTAATCCAACTTTACCATGCTAACTCACAAATTCTAATTCGCTCTGGTGAAAAACTTGGCCAGCTTAGTTTGATGGTATTGATAAAACTATTAGGTTGATTAAATGCCACAATTCCACTGTGGCTACCTCAAAATGAGGCTTAATTTAAGGAATTTGAGTAGACCCCGTTGTAAAATAAAATTAACCTCTGTTCAGGCCAAAGTTAGCATGCTAACCCAGAAATCCTAGCACACTCGACTCAACAGCCATAAAGTTTAACTTTTTTTTTCCTGCCAAAAATGTCAGACTGGCTTGATGAGTTTGATAAGTCTATTAGGCTGCAGGTCATTAAAACACAACGAGTCCATTGTGGCTGGAAGCTAAATACAAACGCAAAGCCAAACGCTGTTTATTTGTCAAGTTTTCCCAGATTCTCAGATAGATGTTGACGTTTCTGGAATAACACTGCTGAGCAAGGTACAATACGTTCCATCGAATCTCAATCAGGGAGAAAGAACACAAACCCAAAACAGAAACACATACAAAATAATGTGCTTTCGAGGACAGAGATGGATAGACGAAAACAAGTGATCTAGAAAGAAAACAATGTAATCCTTCCATGCCAGAAGCTTTCAATGACTGAACCAAAAGAGTCTGGCTAAATGCTAATGGTTGCTTCCTTATTGTATCCATTATACATTTTAGTCAATAATAGTTCTGCTTAAAGTTGTGAAGCATCCATAAAACAAGTTATATCCAGTTATCACTTATGTTGTAAAAGCTATACACACCCATACACTCATGAAAATTGTGTCAGTGTCCAAATATATATGGACCTAACTGTGTATATAAAATAAAAAAATAAATCCAATGTTATTTGTTTAATAAAACACTTTGGTCAATGCATTTTTCAATCAATTTATCAGCCTAAACGATTGATTTCCCACTTAATCCTGAGAACTGGACACTAACGAACGTAATAACGTGTCAATTATTCACCTCGTTAGCTCAATGGCTTGCTTAATGGCCAATTCTTCACCGCTTGCTCTCTGGCAAGTCTCGATTGTATGTACTTCAGATGAAAGACAAACAATGAGACTCTTTTGGCAGTTGGTTGGAAGCACATTAATTTCCACAATAACGCTCATTGGCTAATTGTCGCCTGTAGCTCTCCTGGGTTTTTCGCCTCAGGCTTTTTCCCATGCCCCACTATCTTTTCTCTTCTCCATCTTTTCTCCCCTCTTCGTCCATTCATGCTGTCAGCGAGAAGCGTCCGTGAGTTCAGCACACTCAAATAGGTGCCTCTTCATGCTAATCGTCTCTCAATGGATCCGTCACCTCCCACTGGAATAAAAACACTTTTTCTTCTGACTGTTTGCCCCCCGCCCCGAATCCATCCCATTCCCTGTTTCCAGCCAAAAAAATTCAGCTAATTTCCGAAAAGACGCAAACGAGAATCATTGTGTTTCCATCACCTTCTATTCTGTTAAATATTCTAAAGAGGGCAAACAAGGTGACATCATCAAAAGTCAGTCACAGAGAAGAATATGACTGAATCTCACAATCTTTTTATCTTATCTTTTACATCTCAGACAACTTTAACATTCATATTAAAACAGATTTTTTCACATTAAAACTGATAAAAACCTTAATGGAAAAGCCAGAAAAAAGTGGGAAACCTTCTTGCAATTCCTAGTAGAACTATGCAGTACACATTTAAATCAACCAGGAAATGCAACTAAATTGCCATCATAAAGGCAAAGAACTAGCTGATATGTACTCTTAAAAGATCAGGCATTCCTATTATGTATATAACTATGGCTCTATTTTCTTGAGATTACCACCAGGGGATGTCTGACTTACTGAGAAGCCTCCTTACGCATGTATAATACAGATAGGTCAGTTACCAGATTCATAAAATTGATGCCAGACTCTACCACATGGTCACCTGAGAGTTATCTTGCCACCGTTGAATGTAAGACAAGGCTAGTGAGGTACAGTGGTACAGCTTTCACCTAGCAGCGTACAAAATCTTTGTACCAGGAGTGATTATGTTCAGGAATGTTTCCTGGATCTCTGGAGTTGCAATTTGATTTGTTCTGAAAGGCCAAATCCACAAGTACAGATGAAATAAGCTGAGAGCACTAAATATCTCTGTATATTTGAGGTAGCAAATTTGTTGTGTGAGAAGGCTGCCAGGGTGCTGTGACCACTAACCAAAGCAGTAGTGTAAACTAAAGTCTTGACTTGAATTCAAGCTGAATTCTGTGCAACAGAGGAAGAGTCAGTGGTATAGAAGGAAAATGTACAGAAGATAGTGAAGCTAGTCATGGGTCAGTCCTGTTCTGGGCGCTATCCAGTTCTGCCAGGAAGAGCCTTGGTGATGAGGTCCAAATATACCTCAACAAACCTTTCTGATTCATACTACCACTTCCAGGTAAGAAATGACAGATCTTCAGATATATGCACCGACTCAACAGCCTGGGCAAATGCCTTGCCCTTGGTGAGGCTCTCCATGGATGGGGCCCACCAGTAGAGATACTGTCAAAGGTGAAAAGAACATCTTGACCTCGTCACCAAACTCATTGGTTGACATCAGGGAAGCAACATTTGGCAACATCTCAAAACAGGTATAAAGAACTTGAGGACCAGATGGACCAACACCAGCTTGTTTCTGTGGCAACACAGTACTACTACACCACTACTACTCTTCAACAAGTAAGAGAAGCATTCATGGTGATTCATCGTTTTCTGATTGGTCACTTCTCTGAAGAAGAATCCTTTTATTAGAAAAGCCTTGTGTATCCATCAATATAGAACCTGGGCCTTTGGTGCTGAGACAAGGACACGTGACCATTTCTGGGGTTTGGGGTTCAGCTGTAGGCTAAAATCACAGTTCTGAAAGCCCACAGGTTGAGCAAACCTAGGCGAGTTAAGTGCTGTTGGTAGCCAGTCCAAGCATCCTCAACAAATGATAATATTACACATTGTATCTCAGCTACATCTTCTTGATAAAATATATTAGTTAAATACAGTATATCTGCCAAGGATTGAACTGGCAGGGTGGATAGTATGGTCAATGGATTCTATGCTCATGCTGATAAATTTTGTGGCCTGCTTGAGAGGTATTTTTCACCATATTCACCATGAGACCAAGCACTACAATATATTCAAGGAGGATGGATGTATTCTGAATGGCCTGCCTCCTAATAAGGCCATACTAAGTTAGTTCACATATCAGAAAAGCTGTATACATATATTTAAGAAGATGGTTTTGAAAAGTTTAAAACCTGCTTTCTAGGCCACATTTGATTTGTTTATCATAAGGAAAGGACATGTTTAAAGACCAGTGCAGCTTTTCTCAAATGTGGAATAAGACAAACCCATTTTCTCCTTCTTTTTTAATTAGACCCCCTGATTTTATGGGGTTCTACATTTTAAATTGTGGCTTCTTGTTTAGACAACACTTGGTTGAATTAGATACATGCACTCGAAGCAGCTTGTGGATTACATTAATTGAGTCCATGTAGACCCTGAACTGCTGTTTTTTTGGGAGGGGGCTCAAGGATCAGAGGAGTGCTTCATTAGGGTCTGAAGCTTTTGATGATGATCATCATCATCATCATCAATTCAAATGTGCCCAATTAGTGAACCCTAAATAAAAAGTCTACTTAGCATAAATTACAACCATACTGCTGCTATTTTGGTGTGTATCTGCGTGTGGAACGTTTGCTTTGTGTTATGATTGGCCATGTTATGTTGTGTACTAAAATTGCAGGCCTCATTAAAACGGTGGGTAAATATTATTCTTTTGTCCACATCTGCTGATGTTTGGGTGGGCTGTTTGTGTGTGTGTGGTGGTGGTGGTCACTGTACTGTACTGGTCACTTTGATGGGCAGTAGCAGTATTCATGCTATACTGGGTTTGTGTCTGCATGTGGGTGTGTGTTTATGCAGATGCATCCACACAGTCTGCCTGCAGATTCCTAATCTTAGCCAATCTGATGTACGTTTATTGTGCACTTAGCTGGCCACTATCAGAGTCCATCGGAGAGCTCATTACCTCGCAGCCCCTATGGGTGTGCATACACACACAGTCAAGTACTGGTTTGTAACAGAGGAACAAACTTTTGAGCACCCTGGCAACAACAAGCTTTTCAGAGCAATACTGAGTTACTGCATTAAAAAAAAGTTACAGAAGTTCAAGGCAGCCAACTCTTAGCGTCAGACTCACTAGGAGTCTGGCTTGTGAGACGATAATAAACCATGCTGTTTTTAAAATTGTTGCACACAGGTCTGTTATAATTGGCACCGTTTGTACTATTGACCAATCACCAAGTCCACTTAATGCTTGGTTACTGTCACTATGTACTGTAGATCAAGCGTTTGAAAAATAGAGCTTGGGAATTTGACAGCAAGTTATGCTAAGCAATCTACATGACACCAGCTTTACATTAATGCACGTTTGAAGTGAACAACCATTTGGATAATTCGGCCAAATGAGCCAACTAATGGATAGCGTGCAAGATAAGGTTTTCAAACAAGAAGAGGTATTTGGTCATAAGATCAGGTAACCAAACAGAAACCTTATTTAACTGACTAAACATCTAATATTTTTGAGAATTGTTTTTGGTTATGGTGCCCAGACAATTTTTTTATTATTTATTTATTTTTTTGAAAGAGGAAATTGGCAGAAAATTACTTCCATGAAGTTGTTTTTGGGAATGTGTCTTGACCATATCTGGAGCATCATATTCAAAATATGTGTATGCTAAACATTTGTTCAACTGACACAGTGCTGAAAGCTTGACAGAGGTACATTAATGGCAAATAATAGTGGCTGCTAATCAGTGCTTTGACGGCCAATGGTGCGTCTCACAAAAAAGAGGTCTTGTTGTCAAGGGAACCAGGTTCCAGGTTGGCCTACAAAAATACATCATCCCTTCAGAACTCTATTCTTACTTAACACTTTATCCATCCATCCATCCATCCATGCATCTCTTACACTCCATCTTTATGTCTTTTCAGTCTCTCTTGTTCTCATTACCCAAGTACAGTATCCCCTCTTTTTTGCTCCCTTTATCAATCTCTCTCTCTTTCTCTCTCTGAGACTCAGACATACTGTATTTTAGAGACAGGTTTAGCAACATAGTGAGAATGAACAGCATTTGTGGAATTCCCTCCATCCTTCCTGTCCCCTCCCTCCTTCCCTTCACCCATCCCAGCCATCCCTCAGCCTCCTCACTCTCTAATAATAACTGACATGGTGTAACAGGCCTGGCTTGGCCTGGACTTCATTCTGGATTTCCTGTATTTGTCCCTGTTGTCTGACACTGGCTATGACACCTTTCTTACCTCTGTTTTTTCACACAGTCGACAAAAAATAGCTACACACTGTATAATCAGTGACTATGAAATCATTAGGGCTGTATTCATTTGGTAACATTGCTGTGTGATCATACATATTGTGTAACACATAAGGAATTAAACCCTTGCTGTAAAAGAAAAATAATCAATAACGGGATGGTGATATAAACTGATGCAAAATGGAATCACTGTTACTTTGCACTTAAAAACCTACTGCATGTTTAACCATTTAAAGTTACTGAGTTAATTAATGCAAGTAGTTTGTATGTTATAGCAGCTATAAAAAGTTGTTCCATCATCAGCGTGTCTTTTGCTCTGTCTTGATGTTTAAACAGCCAGAGCAGTTAAACATAGGCACACAGTGGTTGTGGAATCTATTCCAGGAATCCTAGATATAAGGTGGGACTACAGTCTGAATGTACTTCTATTGGCATGTAAATGCACTGAAGGAATGTCAGAATGGATCAAGTCATAAGGACATATGAAGGCTAGGTGGCTTGGCTTAGTGGTTAGCACATGCGCCTCTGGGGTTTGATTCCTGCCTGGGTGTGTGGAGTTTGTAATGTTCTCCCTGTGCTTCTTGGGTTTCTTTCTCCCATCCAAAGACATGCGATGTAGTCTGATTTGCATCTCTGAATTGTTTGTAGTGTGTAAGTGTGTGAGGCTGTGTCCTGTGGTACCCCATCCAGGGTGTCCTCCACCTCATGCCTGGAGTCCACATAGGATAGACCCTGTGTGGGATAATTGCTACAAATACTGAATGAATGAATGAATGAATGAATGAATGAATGAATGAATGAATGAATCGATCAATCAGTGAAGGATTATAATCTCCTTTTGTGTCAATACACTCTGGATATATCAATGGAATAACTGTATATAAGGTCTTGTTTATATAAGGTCTTGTTTATTTTTGTTTGTTGTTGAAGACACTCAGTGTATGGTTTTGAGACTAATGTGTGTGGTGCTATTTTATCTGTGATGTCTGCTGGGTTTATATTGGCCTAACTTGAACAAGGAGTGGATCATTCACAGATCCTTAGAGCCATCAAGCCATAGATCTATAAATCCATCCACTTATAGAACTATAAATGCATTCATCCATCCACCCATAGATCCACAAATCCATCCATGGATCCATCCATATATTCATAGATTCACAGATCCATCTATAGATCTATCCATAGATCCACAGATCCATCCACCCATAAATCCGTCCATAGATCCACAAATACATCCATAGACCCTTCCATAGATCCGCAGATCCATCCATGATTCCATCCATAGATCCACAGATCCATCAATCCATAGATACAAATGCATGCATTTTGCTTTCTTAATATTTTATATGTTTCCTGTATTTTTGCTTTAAGGACACTGTGCAAGTTTGTCCAAAACCATACACATGCCACATGCTTCAAAAGAAGCAATATCACAGATTTGCATATATGTTTAAATAGGGATGTACAAATTGTGTAGAATCTTGAATATTGTATATCAATATTAACCTTTTTAAATCCATCTTTAAAATTTTATGTATGGCTTAAAACTGGTTAATTTGCTTATTCTTATGCTAAGAATGAGAAATTTTTACACCTTTTGTAAGGTCATTTATTCTAAGAAAATTAAAAAAAAAAAAAAATTTTTACCAAGAGTATTTGTCACTCAGAATGTTTTGAAAGGCAAAATGTAACTGAATCACATTCCTCTTAAATATTCCCCTCTATTTTGTTAAAACCCATCTGAGTGTTTAGGAAGTCTTAAGCAGTCATCCACCGCTTCCTGTTTCACTGCAGTATAAATATGAGGTGAGGCAGAGGCCAAATTCCTTCAGTCATTCATCAACACGAAGATGGTTAAAGAACACACAAATTAAATGCGACAAAAGTGTGTTGACCTTCATAAATTAGGCAATGAGGCGAGAAAATCGCTACATAAAACCGTCAGGAAAATAGTCATGCTCACTGTTAGGAGCAGTCATTATAGAGTTTAAAACAACTGGAGCTCTAATGAACCTGTCTGGAAGAAGATGTGAGTGGATTTTGACGGTGAGAAGGATGGTTAGAGAGACAAAAACTTTCTGCAAAGGAGCCAACAGATGATTTGGAAGCTCTTTGTTTCATCTGAACATCAAAAGTAAGCAATACAGGAAGCAGGAACGTACTGGAAACAGGCTCTGTGGTTAGAAGACTAGTGTAGTTTAGCAAGAAACACTCGATGTATGTTTGGCTGTTTGCCTTTGACACTGTCTATGCTGTTCTCTTTCTCACTCTCTCTCACTCTCTCTCACTCTCTCTCTCTCTTTCTCTCTCTCTCTCTCTCTCTCTCTCTCTCTCTCTCTCTCTCTCTCTCTCTCTCTCTCTCTCTCTCTCTCCGTGTTTTTTAGAGACAGGTTTAGCCAGGTTTTTATGTTATAGAGAAAAGAATCTGATATGTTAAGTGTGATGGCAGACCTGTAATGCTGTAGAGCTGTTTTTACTCAAAAGGTCTTTGAAACCTTGTTAAGATACAAAAGTTCCTGTATGAAAGTGATCCAAAGCATACAACCGCAGAATCCAGCTTTGGACAAGGCCATCCCAGTCCCATGAGAACTTGAGGAGAGTCAACAAGTGAGGACCGAGGACTCTGGAGGATGTGGAGAGAGTCTGTAATGAGGAATGTTCCAGATTCCTCACTTTGGGCTCTCTTAATCTCTTCTAGAAGAATGTTATGTTGGCAAAGATGGGGTTACACAACGTACTAAATGCAGGGGTGCCACATGTGGTTCTGATAAGTCAATTCATTCCTAGAATGAACTGATTTCAATTTCTCATGTTTTCAGCATGAGATTACACGATTGCCGCCTCACAGCTATGTTACTCGGGTTACTCTGTGGCATTTTGCATGTTCTCCCAAAGTTTCCTTTAGGTTCTACTGGTTCTTTCCATCTTCTTCAAAAATGAACCCGTGTTGTGGATGAGTGTGTGAAAGGTCCTGTGATGGACTGGTGTCTCACCCCAGCGTTACCAGAGTCCTCTGCAACCCTGATCAGGATAACATGGTTCAGTGTTTTGCACCTAAGTGAAATTACCTGGGGTGGCAATACTTTTGTAGTTGTAGCTTTATTTCTTTAATAATAAGTACAGTAGTTTGATATTTACATAGAATTGCACTACTAGGTTAATACAAGGTCAAAACATTCAGGTCAGATATTCCTTTCTTTGTTGTAAAACACACACACACACACACACACACACACACACACACACACACACACACACACACACACACACACACACAAACACCAGCCATTCTCAAGTTCCAAAGATTCAAAACACTGCACTTGCTGTGAGGCTTTCAGGCTTTTGATGGAAAATGAAGACCGGATGTGTTTGGATTGGACTGATGCATAAACCATCGGTTCATCCAGTTAGCATTCACACACTCCTCTTTTTCCTCTCACTCTCTCTCATACACACACACACTTTTTAGCTCATCAACTTTTATTGTGTATTCTTAGGAGTGAGACAAACCTTTGCCATCCTAAACAATCTAATCAATCTAATCAGTGCCAGAGGGAGAGAGAGAGAAAGAAAGGAAGAAAGAAAGAAAAGAGATGGTTAAAGAAGGATACAAGGAGTTTATTCATCTACAGTTGAGTGCAAACCTTTGCATACAGTTCCAAATGCTGAAAACAGCAGGATATTTAATGTGGATTAGGTTTTACAGATGTTCATTTTATTATTATAAAGTTAAAAAAAGAAGAGGAAAAAGAAAAATGTGTGTTGAATATTAACGGCACAACAATTCTAAATAAATTAACTTAATTTTACTAGCCTCAGGAAATTTTTAGAGCTGCTTCAGTGTAATAGATAGATTTTATATTAGTCTAACATCCACGATCAACTAGCCGAGAAACACAGTACTATAGAAACAGAACAAAGACATACTTAAACACATGATGTATCTGAAATCTTTACTGTGACTGTATAGGATTCAGTACCTACTGCACAGCTGGTGATCCAGTACATACTGGTCAGTATATGTGTGTAGGATGAATATAATCAGGATCTACTACTTACATCCACCATATTGGTACAGTCAAGTGACCTACGACACATCATAATTAACCTGTTCATTCTTGTTTAAACCTTCAACAAGTTAACAATGTACACAGGTGTTAAACAAGTACGGTTTAGCCACAGTGCATTATGGGATAATGCAGTGTTTGCTGGTACCATATTGCAGCCTCTTTGTGGAAGCAGTAGGATGCCTTTACACCACCTTTTCTGAACTACTTGTGTATAGTAGGATAAAAGGGATATTTGGACACAGCGATAGAATCACTATAAAAGTCAACATACTAATAAATGAGCTAACATAGAACAGGTAAACACAATAAAGCAGCAAACCAATGACAGGGCGAGGGCAAAATAGATACAAAAACATATTCACATGCTGTTTGTTGCCATGGGAACTGCTACATGAAGCATGAATCAGTTAATAAAGTATGCCCTTTCTTACCTTATTAGCAAAAAAAATCTTTAAAAAGATTTAATAAAAGACTAGATCAGGAACACATGTACACCTGCTCATTCATGGGGCAACAGTGAAATAGAATCACACAGATCCAGGTCAAGAGATTCAATTAATATTCACATCAAACATAAAAAATATGATCTCACTGGTATGGATATTGGTGCCAGATAGGAACATGTGCTGAAAATAAAATTGCTGATGATCTCCTAGGATTTTGGTGGAAAAATGGGGCAGAAAAATAAATCCAGTGGTTCATTGAAGCTGACATGTTGGCTCCAGTAAGTCAAATAACCACTCTTTACAAACATAGTGAGAAGAAAAGCATCTCAAAACATAGAAAGCATGTCAAAAATTATGGGTAACAACAGAAAGCCACATCAGGATCCACTTTCTTGCTAAGAAAAGGAATTTGTGGGTGCGTCTCAATCTGCTTTCTAATTCACTCGCCAGAGCACTGAGCAGGTAGTCGGCCATTTTAAGGGCAATCACTCGTTAAAAAAAATCTGGAAGTGGAAATGATACATTATTTTCTGAGGAATAACATTAGTGTTTTTTTTTATTATTATTATTATTATTTTATTTGACATTTTATAGATCTACATTTTGAGCTGAACGACTTTTAAGTGTTTAATGATTTCGAAAATCTCCACTAGCTAGCCTACGATCCTGCTTGAAGCACCCTGACAGAAAGGTGTGTGATTAAATTTATATGACATAAAACTTTTTTATAGTGACTAATGAGGAAATTAGGAAATGTCACAGGAAATGTCACACCATGTGTTGTCAGGTTTTTCCCTATTCTATTCTATTCTATTCTATTCTATTCTATTCTATTCTATTCTATTCTATTCTCACGAAGCTCCTGATGTGTACCTGCATGATTTTATGCATTGTCCTGCTGCCAGATCATTGGCTGATTAGATAACCGCATGACAATCAAGTGTACACGTGTTCTAACAACATCCTAGCTGACGTGAAAATATACTGTGAGACCAATGTGAGTATTTTTCCTTTTGTTGCTTAACAGTGTTTTTAAAGCATTTAAATGAAAAATGTGGTGGTGGTGGTGGCAGACGTTTTAAAACCTTGACGTGGCTTTTGGGGGTGTTTAGTGTTTCTACATTTCCAAGTTCCACTCTAAGTCTGCTTGCCAACCTTAGAAAATGTCACGAAATATGAAAAGCACGTTCATATCTGCCATATTGCCGACTTTCAGAAAACTCGAAACTTTTTTTTTTAATTTCTTTAACAAGACATATGGAAACTCCGATTGAGTCATTCTTGGCGGGTAAGCGTGCTGGTGACATCAACGGTGACCAAGAAAAACATCAGAACTCGAGAAGAGAATTACAGCTTGTTATTCTAACCTTCCTCTCCTGGATTGCCGATAATAAATTGGACTTGGATGAATCAAGGCGTGTAACACAAACGAGAGCCAAACCCAGAAAATTTAAAAAAGAGAAACGCTCTTTTTTTCTCCAGTGCTTTTAAGACAGACCAAAGTGCAGATTTAAGGAGCTGGATCGTTGATGTTTGGACTGAAAGCAGAGATAGTTAATGTGCTCCTTCTGGGTTCAGATTTTGGTGTCTATCTATCTATCTATCTATCTTTCCATCCATCCTTCTGTCTGTTGAGGAAAAGTTCACAGTAACAACCGTTGTGGTTGTGATGCTTGGATGCTGTTGAGAAGATTATTTGCAAGCTGAGTGACATGATGAGAAACTGAAGATGAGGAATGAGGGCTGGTTAAAATTAAATCAAACAACAGAACTGAGGTGGAAAGTACAACATTCTGCTGTCTGGGACCACACGTTTTTTTGTTGTTTTTTTTTTGTTTTGTTTTTTTCTGCATATGATCACGTATCGTATCACATGTCAATATTTCATCAGTATTTTTATACTTGATATATGATATATAACTATAAATGATTAACTTCCTCTCAAAACAAACAAACCTTTGCTTAACCATGGACAATCCTCTTTACACACTATTTTACCTCCTTTTTGTTTAGCTAGCTTCCAGACGAACAAAACTCATGTATCTGTTCGCCTGCAGTGTCTGTATTTTTTTTTTTTTATTACTATGTAATCTAGTACTTTGTTCCTAATCCTGTTTATCTTTTACAAGCTAACTTTAGCCAGCTTTCTCACAACATGAATTTCTTTTCACGCTACGAGTATGATGACGTACAAGCTACGCATCTCTTTGTTTCTTTTCTTTTTTTCTTTGATATCACTTACATCTATAGGGAAGGTTTAAATAAGATGGACCCATGAGTCATTTGTGTTTGGAGGAAGAATAGTGAAAATACACCATTTGAGTGGTAAAGTATGTGTTTCTAAAGCTTCGCTTAGTATTAATGTTTGTGTGTGTGTGTGTGTGTGTGTGTGTGTGTGTTCCAGTAAAGTTTTGTGCAGAAAGACCTCTCAGAGCTTTAGGAATGCTGTTGCCAAAGGTATTTTGGCATCAGGAACAATGTTCTCTAGATCTCACACACACACACACACACACATACACACACACACACACGACATAAACAGCAGAATGTTAACAAAATATTTTTCTTCACATTGTACATGGATATGGTCAAAATTCTGGAGATCTTAACATGTCTTTTTAAAACAATAGAGAGAGAGAGAGAGCGAGAGAGAGAGAGAGAGAGAGAGAGAGAGAGAGAGAGAAAAACACAAACAAAGAAATTTGAGCTTTTTAGTTTCTCAATAAAAGCTTCAATAACATTTTTTTAATAAAGAAAAAAAAACTTGTGGTGTAATTCTAACTGTTTATAGGTACTATAAAGTTACTGATAGCAAGAACTAACATGTTTTACAGGCACATTATACTATTAGTAACTAATAGTAATTAATTAATTAGTAACTAATACAGGATAAAAAAAAGAACACTTCATTAATAAACTCTGAGATGTGTTACTGTAGGAAAAATCATCAACGTTAGGTTGGGAAGTGTAACATACTCTGCAACTCCTCCTGGAAAGACGTAATTGTGACATCGGGTGCATTCAAGAGAAAAAGCAGCAAGGTTTTCGAAATTTTCTTCTAGAACATTGTTATTTCTAGAGAAATAAGGGCTACAAATATACTGTAATTTCACATCACAGTAAAGAGGGTGCTTTGAGTCTAAATAGAGTAGAATCTCTAATTGCCAGCACTTCCATTTCCTTCCTCTGAATGTCAGCGAAAACAAGCTTCTGATCGTCAAAAACCAGTTAAAAGCAACTTTGCCAAGTTTAATATTAGTGGAACTCTGATTGTTTTTTTTTATTTTTTAAGTACTAGGAAGTCTGGATGAACCAAGATGGTGAACCTAGCCCATTGATACTGGTAGACGATCTTTGAAACGGAGCAGCCAGCCTCCCTTTTTCGCCTTAAGAATAGAAATTTTGTAGGAAATTTGCATTGGCATACATAGCATTTTCAGCATCTGAACGAAATGAAAGCCAGCTAAGTTGCGCGTACGTACGGGAGCCGTTCAAAACTTGTTTGCGTCAGTGGAAAGCCAAGCGAAGCTAGTTTATGAAATTTTTTCAGTCAGTGAAGACCTGTTTGGAAAGAGTCAACCCATGATACCAACGTTGCCTTCGGCATTCGTTCAAAAGCTACATGATTTTTCGGGCGTTTGACTGTTGACAGATTGGTGGAGTGGGTGGTGTGTTCTATTTTTAGCCCAAGCTTGGTTTCACGAATTCCTGTGAGAAGCCTTGACATGGAATGCTTGGCTTGGGTCAGTTCTTTGTAAGCAGCCATACAGTTTACATACGCTTCGTATTGGTAATATTTCTGGGTGGCTGGAACGGATTATCTGCATTTACATTATCTCTTATGGGAAAAATCATTTTGCAATACAAATTTTTGCCTTAAGAACTCTTTAATTAAGAATTAAATTCCTATGCCGAGGTTCCACTTTACTCCACACACAAAACAGGACTGAACATAAAGGGGAACTTTTATTTAATTTTCTTCTTGTTTACTTTAAAGAGCTTTTCTTTTATTTAGTTTTTATTGTAAATACAAATTAGAGTGCTCTTATCTTGCACTGTTGTGGCAATAGTGGCGCAATAAAATTATCAACTGTTTAACTAAATTAACTAGGTGCGGGGGGCACGGTGGCTTGGTGGTTAGCATGATTGCCTCACACCTCCAGGGTTGGGGGTTTGATTCCCACCTCCGCTGTGTGTGTGTGTGTGTGTGTGTGTGTGTGTGTGTGTGTGTGTGTGTGTGTGTGGAGTTTGCATGTTCTCCCTGTGCCTTGGGGGTTGTAGGCATTGTAGGTTGATTGGCATCTCTAAATTGTCCGTAGTGTGTGATTGCATGAGTGAATGAGAGTGTGTGTGCCCTGTGATGGGTTGGCACTCCGTCCAGGGTGTATCCTGCCTTGATGCCCAATGACGCCTGAGATAGGCACAGGCTCCCCGTGACCCGAGAATAGATCGGATAAGCGGTAGACAATGAATGAATATTATATCGAAATCAAACAGTTTCTCTCTTATAGGTGTTTAAATATCAACCAATTTGCTTGTATTGTATTCGGAATTGTATTTAATCTAGCCATGGGGGTCACAGTCCAGTGACTTCTGTGCCGGTCCCAAGCCCGGATAAATAGAGAGGGTTGCGTCAGGAAGGGCATCCGGCGTAAAACATTGCCAAATTTAACCATGCGAATCGTCAGTACGAATTTCATACCGGATCGGTCGAGGCCCGGGTTAACAACGACCGCCATCGGCGCCGTTGACCTACAGGGCGCCGGTGGAAATTGGGCTACTGTTGGTCGAAGAAGTAGAGGAGGGAGGAGAGTGCGCAGACAGAGAGAGAAGAGGAAAGGTAAGAGTGTAGGACTGAGAATAGGAACTCTGAATGTTGGTACTATGACAGGGAAAGGTAGAGAGCTGGCTGATGTGATGGAGAGAAGGAAGGTGGATATACTGTGTGTACAGGAGACCAGGTGGAAGGGGAGCAAGGCTCATAGTATAGGAGCAGGATTCAAGCTGTTTTATTATGGTGTGGATAGTAAGAGAAATGGGGTAGGTGTGGTCCTGAAGGAGGAGTTTGTGAGGAATGTCCTGGAGGTGAAGAGAGTGTCAGACAGGGTGATGAGTCTGAAGTTAGAGATTGAAGGGGTGATGTTGAATGTTGTTAGTGGTTATGCCCCACAGGTAGGTTGTGAGTTGGAGGAGAAAGAGAGATTCTGGAGTGAATTAGATGAGGTGATGGAGAGTATTCCCACGGGTGAGAGAGTGGTGATAGGAGCGGATTTTAATGGACATGTTGGTGAGGGGAACACAGGTGATGAGGAGGTGATGGGCAAGTTTGGAGTTAAGGAAAGGAACCTTGAAGGACAGATGGTAGTAGACTTTGCTAAGAGGATGGACATGGGTGTGGTTAACACTTATTTTCAGAAGAGGGAGGAGCATAGAGTGACTTACAAGAGTGGAGGTAGGAGCACACAGGTAGACTACATCCTATGTAGAAGAGGCAATCTGAAAGAGATTAGTGACTGTAAAGTGGTAGTGGGAGAGAGTGTAGCCAGACAGCATAGGATGGTGGTGTGTAGGATGACTCTGATGGTCTGTAAGAAGAAGAGGTCAGAGATAGAGAAGAAAACCAAGTGGTGGAAGCTGAAAAAGGAGGAATGTTGTGAGGAATTTAGACAGAAGTTGAGGCAGGCTCTGGGTGGTCAGGTAGTGCTGCCAGATGATTGGGAAACTACAGCAGAAGTGATCAGGGAGACAGGGAGAAAGGTGCTGGGTGTGTCATCTGGAAGGAGGAAAGAAGATAAGGAGACTTGGTGGTGGAATGAGGAAGTTCAGGATAGTATCCAGAGGAAGAGGTTAGCCAAGAAGAAGTGGGACATGGACAGGACTGAAGAGAATAGACAGGAATACAAGGAGTTACAGCGCAGAGTGAAGAGGGAGGTGTCTAAGGCCAAGCAGAAGGCATATGACGAGTTGTACACTAGGTTAGACACTAGAGAAGGAGAGAAGGACTTGTACAGGTTAGCTAGGCAGAGGGATCGAGATGGGAAGGATGTGCAGCAAGTTAGAGTTATTAAGGATAGAGATGGAAGGGTGCTCACAAGTGAGGAGAGTGTACAGAGGAGATGGAAGGAATACTTTGAGGAGCTGATGAATGAGGAAAATGAGAGGGAAAAAAGAGTAGAAGGGGTGAACTCTGTGGAACAGAAAGTAGATAAGATTAGAAAGGATGAAGTCAGGAAGGCTTTGAAGAGGATGAAAAGTGGGAAGGCAGTTGGTCCTGATGACATCCCGGTGGAAGTCTGGAAGTGTTTGGGAGAGGCAGCAGTGGAATTTTTAGCTAGTTTGTTCAACAGGGTTTTAGAGAGTGAGAGGATGCCTGAGGAATGGAGAAGAAGTGTGTTAGTGCCGATCTTTAAGAATAAGGGTGACGTGCAGAGTTGCAGTAACTATAGGGGGATAAAGTTGATGAGCCATACAATGAAGCTATGGGAAAGAGTAGTGAAAGCTAGGTTAAGGAAGGTTGTGGAAATTTGTGAGCAGCAGTATGGCTTCATGCCCAGAAAGAGCACAACAGATGCAATTTTTGCTCTGAGGATTTTGATGGAGAAGTATAGGGATGGTCAGAGGGAGTTGCACTGTGTGTTTGTAGACTTGGAGAAAGCGTATGACAGGGTGCCAAGAGAAGAGCTGTGGTACTGTATGAGGAAGTCAGGAGTAGCAGAGAAGTATGTCAGAGTGGTGCAGGACATGTATGAGAGGAGCAGGACAGTGGTGAGGTGTGCTGTAGGTCAGACAGAGGAGTTCAATGTGGAGGTGGGACTGCATCAGGGATCGGCTCTGAGCCCCTTCCTGTTTGCTATAGTGATGGACCAGTTGTCAGAGGAGGTCAGACAGGAGTCTCCTTGGACAATGATGTTTGCAGATGACATTGTGATCTGTAGTGAGAGCAGGGAGCAGGTGGAGGAAAACCTGGAGAGGTGGAGGTTTGCGCTGGAGAGAAGAGGGATGAAAGTCAGTCGTAGTAAGACTGAGTACATGTGTGTGAATGAAAGGGAGGGAAGTGGAACAGTAAGGTTACAGGGTGAAGAAGTGAAGAAGGTACAGGAGTTTAAGTACTTGGGGTCAACAGTCCAGAGTAATGGAGAGTGTGGGAAAGAGGTAAAGAAGCGAGTGCAGGCAGGTTGGAATGGGTGGAGAAAAGTGTCAGGAGTTCTGTGTGATCAGAAAATATCAGCGAGAATCAAGGGGAAGGTGTACAGGACAGTGGTGAGACCGGCCATGCTGTATGGTTTAGAGACAGTGTCACTGAAGAAGAGACAGGAGTCAGAGCTAGAGGTAGCAGAGCTGAAGATGTTGAGGTTCTCTTTGGGAGTGACAAGGTTGGACAGGATTAGGAACGAGTACATCAGAGGGACAGCTCATGTTGGACATTTGGGGAACAAAGTTAGGGAGGCCAGATTAAGATGGTTTGGACATGTTCAGAGGAGGGAGAGTGAGTATATTGGTAGGAGAATGTTGGACATGAAGCTGCCAGGCAGGAGGCAAAGAGGAAGGCCAAAGAGGAGGTATATGGATGGAATTAATGAGGATATGAAGCTAGTGGGTGCAAGGGTTGAGGATGCAGAAGATAGGGATAGGTGGAGAGAGATGATTCGCTGTGGCGACCCCTGAAGGGAGAAGCCGAAAGAAGAAGAAGAAGTATTCGGAATTGTATTTAACATCATTATAGGTTTCATTTTCTCGGCTTTTATGTAACGTTGCTTTCTTTACCGAAATACAAGAATTTTTTTTTCTTTTCTGTAAGAATTCACTTTTTTGTTGTTTCCAAACAAAATTAATGTTTGGAAATCAAAACTGTTCTCTGCTCAGTTAATTCAGATGTGTATTAAAAAATATATTGGAAGCCTTAATGTTTTGCACATATTCATACACAACACATGCATACACACGTTAAAAACTCCCTCTCTCTCTCTCTCTCTCTCTCATGTGAATTGTAATTCCTTTTAATTCTATTCTCTCAATCCTTGTAATTCCACAGTTCTATGCTTCCAAGCAGGAGCTTATAACTTGAAGGAGAATGATGATAGCTCTCTCTCTCTCTCTCTCTCTCTCTCCCCCCATAAAATCCTATGACTTCTTGCCAGACAGTCTTGGTGGATTTGGGAATTTCACGGCCATCTTTTCTCACAGACAGGTCTGCTAACCATAGTTATAAATCAAGTATACAGCAAGCATGGTATTATTAGTTTAGGATGGCTCTTGACTTTTGTGTGTGCGTGTGTGTGTGTGTGTGTGTGTGTGTGTGTGTGTGTGTGTGTGTGTGTGTAAATAGTTCTTATTGACCCCTTGTACTTGACCTCTAACCCACGCACACCCTTGCTAACATCTCTGATTTATTCTGTTTTCACAGGAATTCTTGGAGGAGCTCTGGGCTCAGATTCGGAAAAATAGATTTATTATTTATATATTATTTATAATATTTATTATATATTTTAAATACTGTATAGTGTTCAATAAACTCCCTCATTGTTTATTAAAGGAAATGTAATGAATTATTCAGCCACCAATTTTATACAATAGATTTACTTAATATATGGAATTTAATAGACATGCATAGTTCATTTTTATAAACTATATGGTCTTTATTAATAATTGAGCTGCAATTTTATTCTTTAACACTAGTGCATGTAAAAAAAAAAAAGGAAGCTTGGTCCTGAACAATAGCTAAGTAATACACACACACGACCAAAAATAAATAAATAAATAATAACTTCTTCTTCTTCTTCTTTTTCCCTTCTTATTATTATTATTATTATTATTATTATTATTGCTGTTGTTGTAATAATTTTTAGAAAATAATGTTTTTAGGAGGGGGGGCACGGTGGCACGGTGGCTTGGTGGTTAGCATGTTTGCCTCACACCTCCAGGGTTGGGGGTTCAATTCCCACCTCCGCCATGTGTGTGTGTGTGTGTGTGTGTGTGTGTGGAGTTTGCATGTTCTCCCCGTGCCTCGGGGGTTTCCTCCAGGTACTCCAGTTTCCTCCCCCAGTCCAAAGATATGCATTGTAGGTTGATTGGCATCTCTAAATTGTCTGTAGTGTGTGATTGCGTGAGTGAATGAGAGTGTGTGTGTGCCCTGTGATGGGTTGGCACTCCGTCCAGGGTGTATCCTGCCTTGATGCCCAATGACGCCTGAGATAGGCACAGGCTCCCCGTGACCCAAGAGTAGATCGGATAAGCGGTAGACAATGAATGAATGAATGTTTTTAGGAAAAATGCTTTAATAGAATAAATGACATTTAAAAATGAAAAATAAACCAGGATTAAAAATAATAATTAAATAACAGTAAAATAGTATTAAAAATACTATTATTGACTGATACAAAAATGATAATGATAGAAAAATGAATAAAATAATAAAATTATTTTGATTAACAATTATTTTAATTTAAAATATTGCATAAATTAAAGTTGCTTTCGGCTGCTCCCTGTTCGGGGTCGCCACAGTGGACCAACTGGTCCGCACAACAACTTGGCACAGGTTTTATGCCGGATGCCCTTCCTGACGCAACCCTCCCATTTTATCCGGGCTTGGGACCAGCACTACATCCAGTGGCTGGGGTTTGGGCATTGGCTGGGAATTGAACCCGAGCTTTATCTGTCAAGGGGTCAAGAAGTGGGAAATATTAGGCAACAAGTGAACAGGGAATTGAACCCGAGCTTTCCGCATGATAGGAGAGAAACCTACCACTGAGCCACCAATGCCCAATTTAAAATACTGCATAAATGTTTGAATTTCCCATTCCATTCCATTGTCTGTACCGCTTATCCGATCTATTCTCAGGTCACTGGGAGCTTGTGTCTCAGGCATCATCGGGCATCAAGGCAGGATACACCCTGAACGGAGTGATGTTTGAATTTATGAAATGAAATTTTGCCCAAAAAAATATTTTTTATTTGCAGAATGTAAGAAACTGTAAAAAAAATAAAATAAAAATAAAAAAATAAATAAAATCATTTTAATAAGAAATGCTTTAAGTTGTTGATTTTAGAGAAATCTAAATGGTTCTCAGCATTTTAGTTCAACATAAAAAAAAAAAAAAAAACTTTCTCCACTGCGGCAGAATGTTCTTCCATGCACGTTCATGTGAAGCTCAGACTTTATATCTGACGTGACAACATCTTAATCCAAATTCCCTCCAGCTGCCGTGTCGGCCGATCGTGTTACTTATTGCGCCCCCCACCACCACATCCCCGGTGATGAAGGGCGTGTGCTCACTTTGTAGTGCTCTCTCTTTTATTTCCCTTTAGAACGTTTCCTTTTGGTCGCCGTTATTCCGCCTTTCAAAACAAAGCTCGTTTTACGTTTAATCTGTTCAGGGTGTTTCTGAAACAGTAGCTGGTTTCCTCGAAAGGCCAATTAGGCGTCGTGTTCGCACGCACAGTGGTATAGCCAACCAGTTCAAATCACGTGTGGCTTTCTAATGAGTTATGAAAACAACTTTTGTGAATGGAAACGAAATTATTTTGAATCACTTTTTACAAAATCCAGCTCAGAACATTCCTGCACTAATGTAAATGTATTATTGTTAATGATATATTAAAAAAAAAACACACACAAATCATGTAAAATTCCCATAATTACATTCCCCAAAAATGTTTTATTCCTCTTATACCACCACATCCAACTTGCCAAACATTAAATGTCATTAATTAAAGAATGAGCTATCACTGGGTTTGAACTTCCATTAAACTTCCATTTAATGTTCTATAACATGTCCAAAACAAATTAGTTCCTTTTATCACTTACACTGTTCAGCCATAACATTAAAACCACTGACTGCTAACTTGAATAACATTGATTATATAATTACAATGGTATCTGTCAAGGGGTCAAGAAGTGGGAAATATTAGGCAACAAGTGAACAGTTGTGTTGGAAGCAGGAAAAATGGGCAAACATTAGGATGTGAGCGACATTAACAAAATTGTGATGGCTAGACAACTGGGTTAGAGTATCTCCAAAACTGCAGGTCAGTTTATGGTTTTCCTGATATTCAATTCAATTCAATTTATTTGCATAGCGCCTTTTACAATGGACATTGTCTCAAAGCAGCTTTACAAAAATAGAGAAACAGAAAGTAGAGGGGGAAAAAATGAATCATTAAATTATTAAACTATTTTATCCCTATTTATCCCTAATGAGCAAGCCTGCAGCGACGGTGGCAAGGAAAAACTCCCTGTGATGATATGAGGAAGAAACCTTGAGAAGAACCAGACTCAGAAGGGAACCCATCCTTATTTGGGTGACACTGGTCAGTAAATAATATAAATGTAAATAGTATGTATCCTTTCTACAACAGCAACCAAAGGCCCATGAGGAACTACTAGGTCAATGTAGTTTCTGAGTTTGTTATAGACACTAATTCCTTGCTGTCAAAGCCGACAGATGTAACAGCAGATCTGTGATATGTAGTCGTTAGTACCTACCAAAATTGGTCTAACTTTCAAGGACGGTAAGTTCAAAACGTGAAGAACTAAAACAGTGATAAGGATTAGTGCATCAGGAGAAGATGAGCATTACTTCATATCTGTTGAGTGTATACAGTTTGCTCAACTAGCCCTGCTCGAATGGTCACACCATCTGTCAGGATACAAGGTACGTATACATCTAGACACTTCTCTGTTCCGGCAGCAAGGAGGTGGAATGAACTTCCCCTAGATGTCCAAACAGCCGAGTCACTGACTGTCCTTAAACAACGAATGAAGACCTACCTCTTCCTGAAACACAAACTAGCTCTTAACCAGTGTTAATGTATTCATTGATTGAGACTTCACAGCACTCTTGTACGCCACTCTGGATAAGAGCGTCTGCCAAATGCCAGAAATGGAAATGGAAATGTTACATAATATGTGGGTGATGAAGTCTAGTAAAAATTAGCATGTACGTTGGGAATTGTAGGCCATATTTGGAGGCCGTTTTGATGCTTCTTGAGAGTTCTTGTAGTTAGACATCTTGAATGGAAGTAGAAGTGACGAGTGCGTTCAATTAAATCTGTGATTCAAACAAATTTATACCACTGTGTCATGACATGTTTCAGAAAATGAATCAACACCTTCTGAGTCATCAGAATCAAGATTTCCCACAGTATTATGGTGTAGAATAGGATACTTTGTGGGTGATAAAATGTAATCAAGTAATTAAGCCTTGACAAGTAATCACATTGTGTAGTTTTGAGTGTATCATTTGGAATTTTGTGTTGTTTCTTAGAAAGTTAAGGAAAGTGGATGGTTACTCCAGAATTAGTATATTGTTCCAAACCTGGCATGAGACTTACAGAACATCTTCTGTAAGTCTCATGCCAGGTTTGGATGAGATGAGAATTGTGTAAAATCAGAGATACCAGAAGGATTTACTCTCCTGTCAGAGGAAAACGTCCACAAAACCCCCATCATCTCCAAGCGCTATTCCTGGAGGCCTGATGGTGATCCTGCTGTGGCAGTAAATATCTGAACATGCACCACTAAAAACGATTTATTCTGTTTTTCTAACTAGATGCTTTGTGACATAATAATAAACCAGGGTTATTACACATAAGATGGCTTAAGATTGCACTGTTGGAATTCAAACTAGCATTTTTCTCAGCAATTTGCGGGTTGTAGCGTTACTACAGGGCTGTACTACTTACAGTTAAATCATAGACTATTATGGTTTTCAAATATAAATATACATTAAAAAGGAAGGTCAGCTTTGCCAAAGAAATGCACGCAGAAATTCCTTACAAGTCAATAACCCAGACTCAATTCATTCGTCCTTAGGAACCGCTTTATTCTGGTCAAGATGGATCAATGGATGCCTGATGTAAGGTTGGAATACATTCTGGTTAAGGTGTCAGAAGAAACCAGAAGGAATCCGAGGAAACCTACATGGACACAAGTAGAACATGTGACACAAATTCAGCTCTGTAGCATTAATTATTGCATTAGAGTTTAAGGAAGAGTATGATGAGAAGTTACTATTTGTAAATGTATTTTTGTCTGTAGTCTGTATACATCAGCTTATATTTGGATTTGTCAAAAACTATGGTTTTGCTAGATAACTTTAAACCCTAAGCCAAATTATACTTTTAGTATATTTTTAGTACTGAAAGCCTCCCTGGGCACTAGCTAACTGTGGACAACATAGCACAGATTAATGGAGGGGTTTAGAGATTTACTCTGAATACTTTAAAAAAGAAAATTTAATATTTTCATTGTGGTGGCAGAAATTGCAAACCGGTAGCAAAACTTTTCTATCTAAAAAATAATTTTAACATCACTTGATCTTTGCATTAAATTTTACATCTAACCCTCACTATCTTTGATACTAAAACCTAGCTTAATTTTTAACATTGAAACTTAGCCCTAAATTTAATACTGAAACCCAACCTTAATTTTAATATGTAAACTTTGGCTTAAGTTTTAACACTTTAATACCTAAAGTTGCCTTAGTTTTAATATCTAAACCTAGCCCTAACTTTAATATTTTAACCTCCTTCTGATTTTAATACCTAAACCTGTAGCGGCAAGCGAAGTGGCCGGATCCATACGCCGAGCTGGCGATGGGACACAGACAGTTCGGGAAATCGGGGACAGAAAGTGGGTCGATACCGGGAAGACAATAATCCGAGCGACAGTACAAAAAGGGGTAATCCAAAAGCGAAAGTCCGAAAACAGTCCGAGATCAATAATCCAACAATAGAAATATCCGGGGCAAAACGAAAGCAGCAACAATAAACAGTCCAGGTCATACACAATAATCCAATCAGAAATAGCAGTACGCCAGCGCTCGGTAAATCCCATATGAAATATTACTTCGCGCCGGCCAGGAAGTGCGCACCATTTTTAAATTCCCCCGTGAACTGGAAGCGGCTTCAAAACACGGGGGAGGGCTCCCTCTCGCGGTCATCTCTAGCACGAGTCGTGACAGAGCCCCCCCCTCTAGGAACACCTCCTGGGGTTCTACGCCGAGGACGCCCCCTAGAACGCGGAGCGGGCTTGTTCGGATGGTCGCGGTGGAAATCCTCCACGAGCAACGGATCCAGGATTACCCCTCGATGTCCAGAGGTGGCGGTGGCTCCTCACAGGCCCCTGTCTCCACGGCGGACGAGTGTGCTGGCTTGAGGAGGGAAACGTGGAAGGTGGGGCATATACGGTAGGATGCCAGGAGCCGAAGTCGGTACGCCACAGGATTCACCTGTCGGACAATCTCAAAAGGACCAACGAATCTAGGGTTGAGTTTCTGGCAGGGCAGCTTCAGATGCAGGTTCCATGTCGACAGTCACACCTTCTGTCTCACCTGGTAGGAGGGGTGCGGAGGACGGCGTCGGTCAGCCTGAATTCTTTGTCTCCTCACTGCCCTTTGTAGGCGCATGTGGGCTCATTCCCACACCTCCTGACTTAGCCGATACCACTCCTCCACAGCCGGAACATCGGACGGCTCCCCCGACCAGGGGAACAGTGGTGGCTGATACCCCAGTACGCACTGAAACGGTGTCAGCCCCGTGGAGGAGTGGATGAGAGAGTTCTGGGCGTATTCGGCCCACGGCAGGAACTCACTCCATCGGTGTTGCTCCCGGCTACAGTACATCCTGAGGAAACGGCCAATCTCTTGATTAAGGTGCTCCGCCTGCCCGTTCGACTGTGGGTGGTAGCCCGAACTCAGGCTAACCCCAATGCCCAATCTCGCACACAGCGATCCCCACACCCGGGAGGTAAACTGCGGGGCCCCGATCTGAAACAATGTCCTCGGGCAGGCCGAAGTTGCGAAACACGTGATTAAACATGGCCTCCGCAGACTGCATGGCCGTGGGTAAACCCTTGAGGGGGATCAGCTTACACCTCTTCGAGAAATGATCCACCACCACCATCACTGTCGTAAAGCCACCGGAGTCTGGCAGGTCGGTGAGGAAGTCCACCGACAGGTGCGACCAGGGGCGTCGAGGGACCGGAAGAGGTTCCAGCAGCCCCTCCGGAAGTAAATGACTGGTCCGTGCCTGCGCGCACGTGGGGCATGACCTGATGTACTCCTCCACATCCGAACCCAGGGAGGACCACCAGAACCGGTTACGGACGAGCTGGGTAGACCGGCGAATGCCTGGGTGTTCGGAGCTGGGGGCCACGTGCACCCACTGCATAACCTGCTGTCGGAAGTGTAGGGGCACGAAGATTTTGGTAGGTGGACAGCCGGCAGGAGGCGGTTCGTCAGTGTGAGCCCGTCGAATCTCCTCGATGAGGTTCCACTGCACCGGCGCCAAGATCGCTGTAGCCGGCAAGATGACGTCTGGCTGAGCCGGCTCGTTGTCCGCCTCGAACTGTCTAGATAACGCATCTGCCGTTCTTGGACCCGGGATGGTATGTTACTGTAAACGCAAAGCGAGTGAAGAAGATGGCCCACCTAGCTTGCCGAGGGTCCAGTCGCTTAGCTCCTCGAAGATACTCTAGGTTGCGGTGGTTTGTGAGAACCTGGAAAGGATGGCGCGCTCCCTCCAGCCAGTGGCGCCACTCCTCCAGTGCTGCTTTGATGGCGAGCAATTCCTGGTTGCCTACATCGTAGTTCACCTCTGCGCTCGTCAGTTTCCTAGAATAAAAAGCACAGGGGTGAAGCTTACCGGGTTCGCCATGCTGCTGGGATAGTACCGCCCCGAGTCCACTGCTGGATGCGTCCACCTCCACCACGAACGGCAGATCTGGATCTGGGTGCCGCAAGATAGGAGCCGTGGTAAAACAGTTCTTTAGTTGCTGGAAGGCCGACCGGGCCAGATCCGTCCAGGTCAGCTTCTTGGGTTTACCCCTCAGTAGCGACGTCAACGGACTGGCCACCGAACTGTAATTCCGGATAAACCTCCGGTAAAAGTTGGCGAAGCCCAGGAAATGCTGTAGCTCCCGCACCGAGGTAGGAGCAGGCCACTCAGTCACCGCCTGGACTTTAACCACGTCCATCTCCACCCCATGTCGGGAGATCACGTACCCCAGGAATGTTACTGTGGATCGATGAAACTCACATTTCTCCAGCTTCACATATAGGTGATGCTGCTGCAGTCTATACAGCACCTACCGAACCATACGCACATGCTCCTCCATAGAAGAAGAGTACACCAATATGTCGTCAATGTAAGCGATGACACCTTTCCCAAGTAGATCCTGGAAAACCCCATTAATGAGGGCCTGGAACACCGCTGGGGCATTCGTGAGACCGAAAGGCATCACACAATACTCGTAATGGCCACTTGTAGTGTGAAAAGCGGTCTTCCACTCATCACCCTCGCGGATACGCACCAAGTTGTAGGCACTCCTGAGGTCAAGTTTAGAGAACACCCTCGCACCCCTCAGCTGCTCCAGTGCAGCAGGTACTAGGGGCAAAGGGTAGGGGTACTGAACGGTAATAGCGTTCAATCCCCTGTAGTCGATACAGGGCCGCAGGCCTCCGTCCCTCTTCCCTACGAAGAAGAACCCTGCTGCAGCTGGGGAGGTGGATGGTCGAATGTGCCCCGCTGCCAGGGCGGTCTTGATATACTCCTCCATGGCCTTAGACTCTGGAAGAGAAAGAGGGTAGATCCGCCCCTTAGGGAGAGAAGTGTTGGGCAGCAAGTCTATGGCACAGTCCCAGACTTGGTGCGACGGCAAGCGTGCCGCCCTCTCCTCACTGAAGACCTCCAAGAAATCCATGTACTGGTGTGGGAGGTGTCCGTGAGCAGCAGGAGTCGCCTCGTCCACATGGGAAGTCCTGCAGGGCCTAGGCACCGGATCCCGTAGGCACCCCTTGAGACAGGTAGGCGACCAGCGGACTAGCTCCCCCGAACGGCATGATATTTGGGGGTCGTGGCGCCTCAGCCACGGGAAGCCCAGAATCACAGGATTCGCCGGCGACGAGATGACATAAAAGGCCAGCTGTCCGTGGTGGAAGAGCCCTACTCGGAAGTCCAAGAGCTCTGTCTGACGTCTTAGGTAGCCCTCCCCAATGGGCTGACTATCAATGGCCGTGATCCTCAAGGATGGTACGCAGGGGAAGGTGGGGATCCTGAGTTCCTCCACCAACACCCCATCAATGAGGTTCACGGCTGCTCCAGAGTCAATCAACGCTGTGACAGAAAACCAGCGATCAGAAAAACGGAGGGACACTGGCACTGTCAGACTAAAAAACAGGGAGCTGCCACTCACCTGGGCCGATGAGAACCTCTCTGGACACCGAGGACTCAAATGTCCGGAGGCCCCGCAGTTGTAACATAACCGCATCTGACCGCGGGGCCGGTGTCCCTGTGCAGCCAATCTGGATCTCCCTAGTTGCATGGGTTCAGTCGCCTCCTCCCGATGTTCAGGATAATCCGTGCATACTCTGGGGCGAGCAGAGGCAGAGGCTTGGGTCCCCATATGGTGTTGGTGCCGCAGATTGTGCAGTCTGATGGACGTAGCCATGAACTGAGACAGGAAGGTCGCCTCCACATGGCAAGCTAGCTCAGTCTGGAGACTGGGGTTTAGACCAGCGCGGAACACTGCCCAAAGTGCCATGTCATTCCAGCCAGACTGGGCTGCCAGGGTGCGGAACCTGATGGCATAGTCAGCTGTAGTCTCGGAGCCCTGGCGCAACTCCATGAGTTGGAGGGAGATGTCCTTGCCGCCCGCAGGGTATTCAAAAACCTCCCTAATCATCCCTGCGAAGCAAGCAAAGGACGATTTGACCTGAGGATCAGCGTCCCAGACGGCCAAAGCCCATTCTAAAGCTCTATCCGTCATCAGCGAGAGTAAAAAAGCACATTTAGTCCCTTCTTCACAATACAATCCCGGCTGGTGTGAAAAGAAGACCTCGCATTGTTGTAAAAACCCGCGACAATGGTCAGCAGACCCATCAAACTTTTCTGGCAAAGCCAGCCGGGGTGACTCACCGCGTGCAGATGGTGGATCACGTGGTGCCGCGATACTCGCGCTGCTTAGCTGGGTTTGCAGCGCCGCCACCTGATCCTGATAGGAGCGAATGATCGCTCCTTGCCGCACGACGATATCACACAGCTCCGCTGGATCCGTGATGGGTGAAATAAACCTGTAACGGCGAGCGAAGTGGCCGGATCCATACGCCGAGCTGGCGATGGGGCACAGACAGTTCGGGAAATCGGGGACAGAAAGTGGGTCGATACCGGGAAGACAATAATCCGAGCGACAGTACAAAAAGGGGTAATCCAAAAGCAAAAGTCCGAAAACAGTCCGAGATCAATAATCCAACAATAGAAATATCCGGGGCAAAACAAAAGCAGCAACAATAAACAGTCCAGGTCATACACAATAATCCAATCAGAAATAGCAGTACGCCAGCGCTCGGTAAATCCCATATGAAATATTACTTCGCGCCGGCCAGGAAGTGTGCACCATTTTTAAATCCCCCCGTGAACCGGAAGCGGCTTCAAAACACGGGCGAGGGCTCCCTCTCGCGGTCACCTCTAGCACGAGTCGTGACAAAACCTAACTTAAAAACTTAAACCTAGCTCTAAGTCTAATACCTCAACCAGTCCTTAACTTTAGTATGTAAACCTAGTGCCTAACACTAAAACTATCTATGACTTTAATACCTAAATATACCTCTAATTTTAATATCTAAACCTACCTCTAAAGTTAATACTTCAGAATAGCCCTAACTTTAATAGTGGTATTAATTTTTAATTTTGAAACCTAAACACAGAAGTTTAAACCTAAATCTAAACCTAGCCCTAATATTAACACTGAATCCTAGCATGACATTTAAACACTCGTAGCTTATCCTATAAACCAAAATATAAATAGCTCTAAAAATATATCAAAAACAAAAAGTTTTGTTTTTAATTTTAGTTATTTATTGTATTTTACTTTTATAGTTTCCTTTTTCCAAATAAATGTTTACAAGCAGATATTTTTAACAGCACTTATGTTTCGAATTGTATTTCTCACAATAATACATGCACTCTGACAATATCATATAAAAAAAGTCTTTCACGACAAACGTGACTCACGAGTCATATGACAGTAAAAGAAAACGAATATTAAACGGTTGAAAGAGTGGAGACGACAGAGCATCCAAGTGCGGGGTCAACGTTGAGCCATTTCATTCTCACACAGACACGGCTAACCCTTTTGCCAGATGTAAGACCTGATTGTGAGACGATTTGTCACTCAAGAAAGTATATTCGTGTAGCATGTTATTTTTTTTTCTTATTTTATTGCCATTCGTTCAAATTGTTATGTGTATTGTTTTTTCTAGTTGGTGTCATTAAGTTTTATTATGAGGGAAGCAAACATCCAGTCAGGGGAGTATTAAGGGCTAGAAGGAGCTGTATTTCATGTCTTACATAATCACCTTACATTTCTGATAAGCACATATTATTTACAGCTATCTATAGGATTTATGGCATCCTCTATACACATAAATATATGATGAATGAACACACACACTGAGTCAGTTTCTGGAGAGGCTGCATAGTTTTCTTTTAACACACCAATTTTTAAGGCTAAAATATTTTCTTAAGCGCCGGTGTCAAAATTTAAAAATGAACATTCAGAAAAAGGCTTCTCAGTGGAATATTTAACAAGGTTATGAGGTTAGCGAGGCTTGAAATGAGCATCAGAAACTGTTAACGACTAGATGTGGGTGGGTCTAGTGATGCGACAAGGTTAAGAAAAGTTTCACTTTATGCAAATACGGAGTGATTTGGTGTAGCGACTACCGATGGGGTTGAAGACAGTAGAGTGTATGTGATCCATGGCGAAGAGCAGACACTGCTCTTTCTTTAGCTTGTATGATATGATGCAGATGCAGATACATAAATTTTATGTATAATCGCCAAACCTGCCTCAGGAATCTTTCATTTATCCGCAAGAAAACTGATATGATCTCAAAAGTGCAATGCTAGTTGTCCCACCGACTGAAAAGTGTTGTTACCATGGCAACCAGTAGCCCATTGTACAGCAACTGATGACAATGAAAAAGTTTTTTTTTTTAAATCTGAAATATGAGATGGCCAATGCAATATAATTATACTGTTTAATATTTAATATATATTTAAATGTTTACCATATAATATTTTTAGATTATTTGGTTGCTGCAGATTTGAAATCACTATCTTCATCTAAGCCTTAACCTTTTGGCAGATGCAACCAGGATAAGTAAAGAAAAGGCACTCTGGAGTGCCGTCCTTCAACATTTACATGACAGTAGAATTTCAAGTTTATGCTGAATTGGATCCCACTCTTTGTTATGTGTCCTTCTCCTTTGTACTTTATTTAGGCCTTTATGTCATTTATGTCACTTGGCCTCCCCTTTTTTTCTATCTACTTACTTTGTTTTTGTTTTTTGACATGCTATTATAAAACCAATAAAAACAAAACATCAAAATAAGTAAAGAAAACCCACAGACACAGTAAGATCCAAAGCATTGGCAGATTTCTTTCTAGCCCAGACTCCTATCAGTGACAATCATGTCCAGAATGAAACACCTCTCTAGCTTTGATCTCCATTTGGACTGAAAGTTTTCATCCCAATTCACCGACAACATTCTTAACATGTGATCAGCCCTCTAGCTTTTAACAAGACGCATGTGACATAAGACAGTCATATGAGTCATATGAGGTGGATTATTTGCTCTAACATTCCCAACCCCTTGAAAAGAAATTCTAAAAGTAACTAAAAGTAGACAGACTGCTAATAACACAAAATGATCAATTTTAGTAAACGGGATTGTTTTTTTCCCCCCAACAGAATGGTTGCAGCTTTTCTGTTTTCTGCTGAAAGATTAGGATAAACACAGCATGTAAAATATTATTGATATAAAAAAAAAAATCATCCTCATTATTTCCTGGGTCACCTAAAGTTTATTTTATTTTGAAAGAAAAATAAAGTATGATAAATATAAAACCGTCTCCCAAATATTTACAAAATCAAGAAAAAAAAGAATGAAAAAAAAATCTTTAAAAAAATTTCATTTTAATGATCATTTAAATCTAAAAAAGAAATTAGAAATGGGTTAAAATATTCATGAATAATTAAGGACAGAATCATGAGGAAATCACAAGCATACTGTCTGCATACTGTCTGATTTCTTGATTTTATTTATTCCACTTTTATACTTGATACAGTACCACATATCAATATATCAGTAAGGTGTTTATCTCAAACCAGAATCAACCAGCCTCCTTGTCGTCTTTCTGTTTCCATCCTTTCATCTTCCTTGTCTTTCTATTTTACACATATGCGAGTGTTTGACCCTCGTTCTAGTTGCTAAAGCACTTCAGAGAGCTTAAAGAATGTGGATTTGATAAGATTTTGAACAGATCTTAACCTGCGAGTGTTTCGAGAGAGTTTACTATGGCGCCCTGTTTTTTTTTTTTTTAAACAAAACAAAAAGATTTGTCTGCCTCGCTTGTTCAAGTAACACCAGAAAAACAGAACAGTTTTATCACTCATGTAACCTAACTGATCACTCTTGTAAGATAACTAATAGTTTAGACAGAGAACAGTAAAGCTAATCTAAAAAAAATCCAGACAACAGGGATACATCAAATGTTGTGCTAGCTACTTGGCTAATTAGCAAATTGAGATGGAGCTATGTGAAAACCGACAGACATCTTACTGAATGTAGCTAGCCTTATAGGTATTAACCGATTCTTATGCAAACTAGCAGCTAAGAAAGCAAAAATAGTAGATCTGATTTAGTGGTAGACTGTCATAATACTACATTGAGAAAATCCTAGGTTACCTAAAAAGTTTGTTTATTTTATTTAATTTTGACAGAGAAACAGAATATGATCAATATAAATCAATCTCACAAATATGCTTGAAGCATAGGAAAGGTCTACTGAGGTTTAGAAAAGACTTAGAAGTCTACTAATCTCTATTAGTCTCTGAACTCTACTCTTTTTTAGATTTGCATTTAAATAAATGAAAAATACGAAATGAATAAGAAGTAAACAAAATACAATATTTCTTAATAACTTAACTTAATAATACTAACATTGCATCAGTATCACAACAACCTCATTTCCTAACTAGGAAGGTCAATTTTTTTTAAACAGCACTTTCCTTCCATCCTTGGGTATTTAATAAAGAATTTATTTTATAATTTAGTAAAACACCTTCTGTCTCTGAAAGCAGTTCCAATCGCAGACACACAGTATTAGTGCATTTGTTTTGAAGCTACAGCTGTACATATTCAGCCAATGAGGTCTATAGCTACAGCGATAGACATTTCACCAATGAGGTCTGAGGTCTAGAGCTACAGCAATTGACAAGTACTTATACTGAAAAGCATGATGAAGTTCTAATACTTCATTATAGCTATAAAATTCACCCTAGCTATAGACCTCGTTCCACCAATGAGGTTTATAGCTACAGCTACAGCCATATCTAACTTTATTTTTACAGATAATGCAACTAACAGGAAATGTGATTAAACTGCAGTCTTTTGTATATTTAAACTGGTATAAATCTGCAGTATGGGTAATGTATACAATCCCCTGGCCATAAAGCAAAAACAGGGAAAGAGAAAAGCATTGTTAGAATAGTAGCAGTATTTTAGATTTGCCTTAAAATGTCGTACAATCTGCTAGGAACATAAACCAGACACAAATTTTAGCATTTGGGACAAATCCTCATTGGTGGAATGTTTTCCACTTATTACTGCGTGTCTGTGGGTTAATTAGAGAAACAAAGCACAGAATTACACTTTCACACATGACTGAGTGTGTCATGGTGAGTCCGTCTGCTCTGGGAGGAGAAAAGGAACAGGAGAACAATGCTTTGAAGTGAACAAAACATGAGAGAATCATGCCAGTTCTCACACAGAGATCGAGATGGAGTGGAACTAGAATGAGGGATGGAGGCAAGGAAGGTCAGCAGGAGGTTGTAAGCATTTGAAAAGCAAATTAATTAGCTCGTATGTCCAGGAAGGAAAAAAATATCCGTCTCAGTAGGCTGAACACATGCAAGCACACACACACACACACACACAAGTTTGTCTTACTATCCTTGTTCAATTCATATAATCATTAATGCTGCATAATAATGATACATCTACACTGATAACTAATCCTAATCTTAATCTCAGTAAGGAAAGGAAATCTTTTGGTAGCAGTTTTTTTTTTTTTAACAAAGACTTTTGTTAAATCCAGCTAAATCATTATCAGGACATTTCTGGTCCCCAGATTCCCCAAAACAGTCACTTCAAGCTACAGGATTAAAAAATAACTAGATTTTAAAAGTTAATCTTTAGAAACTGTGTTGTTTGATCCATTGTTTAAAAAAAACTATTTGTAAAAGTCTTTTGTAAAAGTTTATTTTTTTTCAAAATCAAATCTGAGAAAACACACATTTAACCGTTAAAATGTGTTAATGTGTTCAAATTCTTCCTTCAGTGCAATTCTTATGTTGAAAGCAGCAGGCTCAAAATTTTAAAGCATAGGATTAAAATATGCAAAATGTAATGAAAATATGCAAAGTAGCATGAAAAGGGCATTCTTTAGAGAAGGATTTACTATAGCTGTGCCCCAAATAATGTACTACACACTATGCGCTATGTAATCTATATATAGTCTTAGTGTATGAATATTAGAAGGGCAGTGTTGTCTCAAATGGAACAATAATGTTTTTGTTTTCTTTTACTAACCAGACGTAAAAGCAATTTCCCAGTCGATAGTCAATGACAACTTTAAACGCACATAATGCAAGGTCGCTAGCTTTAATAGAATCTGTGAATTTTGAAAATGTCGAAAAAATAAAATCACACAAACAGGGCTAATTTGAAAGACATTAAGCCATCTTGAATTTTTTTTTCTCACCCAGAGTCAGACCTGCCCTTCTTCTATTGTTAGTATTTTTCGGTTGAATAAGTGCATCATCTGAGTACTTCCTAAGTCCAATAATTGTTCTTGTTGGAATTTTTACTGTGAAAACGACTCACACTACTACAAAATGTAGAGTAGTATAGAATAGTGAATAGAACAGAATAGAATAGAATAGTGAATAAGTATGCTATTTGGGACACAACTTATGATTCACAGATTAACTTAAAATATAAGTTATAAAATCTACAGTTTGAGTTAGAAGAATGAGGGAATGTAGTGGAACACATCTAACATGAGCTTTTCACACAACCTATAATGGATGACTCATGGAAAAGTATGTATCGTGCATGAGACTTAAAAAGAGTTCACACATAAATGCAAAAAATATATATGTATTTTAATGATGAGACTGGGTCTAGCAAAAAGAGTTTTTGTAGGTTTCATTAACTTAACATTATATCATACATGTTAAATGTAACATTATTGGGACACAAATAACACACCAATCATGGAATCAACAAGCTATTTAGATGCACTCTTTTTACCAGTACTCTGGCATTTCCTTTCACCGGTGGAACAGAAATCTTCGATCAGTATAAACAAATGAATTTATTTCTGGCTGAAAGTCTGATATAAAATAAATCAGGACTATGTTGGCTTTCAGTTTGATATGTGTGTGTTTCCCTCCGTTGGATAACCTTACACAGAATTTTAGTGGTTGAAGATAAACACCTTCAAATTTTAGATGCTTTTTAGATGAACAAGCACTTGGGGCATCTCAGAAAGCAGAAATGGGTTTAATATCAACATTTACTTTGAACATTTGTGTGAAACAAAACTAATTGTTTTTTTTTTGTTTGTTTGTTTTCTTTTTTTTTAACTTTTCTATGAATATATTTCACCTAGTAGGCTAGACAAAAACAGATATACTTATGACAACCTACAAATGCTTAAAGCATTGAGTGTCTTCTTTTATATGAGCTTCATATAAACCACCACTGTCTGAGTCTGACACGACAAAGACATTCAATACAGAATACAGACGCAACAAATTTAAGAGTTTTAAAGAAACTTCTTTTTCATTTCCTTTAGTATAATGAAAGGAAATTATCGAAGCCTATGCAAGAGACCTTGAAGTGAGAACACTCACAGCAGCCATTTGTAAAACTGCTCGCAAAAGTCTTAAAAGCAGTTGCTTTCAAGTTCCCTTTTAAACAGACATTACTGAAGAAAAGCAACTGATGAATACATAATTGTTTTAAAGTTAATAACAGCATCAGTGTAAAACAACTAAATCAATCTTCAGACACTTACCATTTCCTAACTGATTGATCATTCTTTTTAGGATACTTTCCTCTTTTCATTAAAATAATTCATTATTAAAAATTCTCCACGTTGCACCGTTGTCAGATGATCAAAGCAGGAATTGTTTTTAGATCGTTACAACCTAAAAACACGAAAGAGCAACTTTAGTGAGTGGGAAAGTGTTTGAGAATGTGAGACGCTTTATTTTGCTCGTAAAAGTAGAGAACGCTGTATTTCACAGTTGTTAAGTTTAAAGCTTGAGCCAAAGACACAGTGAAAGAAATACAACATTGACAGCTGTTTGAAACTGAAGTTGAGGTGATGTTCATGTTACCTGGTTCTCTGTGTAATGTCTGGATTTAGTTTACACTGGTTGAGAGTTTGATAGCTAATGAAATAAAAAGAGGTGGCAGTTGGTGTGTTGTCATTGCATTCTATCCATCCATCCATCCATCCATCCATCCATCTGCAGTAGGACTGTCAAAAATAAGTATTGGATACAATGAAAGCACTTTTTAACTAATTAGCATCAGTCTTATTTAATTTGTGGTAGGACTATGCGGTCTGCAATGTAAAAATATTTAATTAGTCAGACACTTAATATCTAGCATTTCTTTAGCTGCTAGCAACAGATCTGCGCGATTTGATATGCCACCTAAAAACCAAACGTGTCTTTAGATTTTTTTTACACTACACCATATGCCATTTGACAGCAAGAGAAAAAACAATGAACAAAAAAATTATTCTTCAGTCGGTATTGTCTATCCCTGAAACTCGACTACCTGCGTAACCTGATTCTGAATACACTTTCCCTGCATAGAAAATATTGATGTATCTCTTGCACCTAAATTGCGAGCTCTTCATGAAGCCCTGTCTATCAAGCAGAAATATTCAATTTCCCACCCATACTGTTTCATTTTTTAGCAATATCATACCCACCAAATTAACAAGGCAGTAATATTGCTGCTAATATGATTGAATTAAACAGAGTAAAATCGTGGATATGTGAAAAAAGTTATTCTTTCACATCTTTTGCTTTCTCTCTTTGCTTCTCACTGTAATTCCTGCACTATATAGACATATTAATGTGTCAAATAGCAAATTATGACAGTACTTATCACCACCACTTCTTCCCTCCACTTTATGTATTCTTATATTATTATTTTTTTTTTTTTTTTAAATACTCCTTAAATCTGAACCCAGGATTTGGCAGTACTGTCCTCTTCTAATTAGCGTCGGTTCATGGCATGGCTTTCCCTTTTATTTCCCTTAATCGCCATTCCAGAGTAATTGGTTCAGGATGCTGATGCGGGGGGAAAAAAAGAAAGATTGAAAAAACGTCAGAGAAGTGATTCCTGTTCTATTATTAGTTGCCTCTGGAGGACTCGCTGACCTCTGCAAAACATGAAAGAAAGCTTGCGGATGCCAAATGAAGATGTAATTAAATGTTTCCTCATGTCTGTGGTGTAAAAGTTGTTGTGTGGATAAAGAGAAGTTGTTAAAAAGGTGGACGGAGATGTAGTGCGTGGGATAAAAGGATGAGTATGTGGATAGACCGTGCAATCTGAGACATACCTACTGAATATCAGTTACACCTGTTACGTGTAAATGACCATCGTTTACAGTTTACCGATTTTTAACGTCTAAGAGTGATTGTTTTTATGTCGCCTTAAGACAATTACTACTTAAAAAACATAAAACCTACCCACTAGCAAAAATGTAAACTACAGTAAATTCAAGAACTTGCTACAAATACAGTTGCATGATAACTCAAAACGTCTTAGGTAAAATATTTAAAGCACTTTACGTAACTCAAACATATTTCAATTTAAAGTTTGCACCTGCCTCATTATTTTTCATTGCTGTCTACTTGCAAAAGTACCCAATTATGTCATGAGTCACGACTTAATCATTAAGCACATTTAGTTTATGTTAAAATGAATAAATGCTACACCGGAAATAATGAATGCTAACCTGCATGTCGATCATGGATCTAGAACTTTACACACTATTAGATAAGATGCTCCCTAAGTATAGGTTCACTCTAGCAGGCAATACATCCCTTGTGACACTTGTAGTTATGGATGTGTTTCTTTTGGGTGTGCCTTGTGAAGGTGTGTCTCTTGAGAGAGTGGCTCTTGTGGGCAAATCCCTTGAAGGTGAGTCTCTTGAGAGAGTGTCTCTTGTGGACATGCCTCTTGAAGGTTAGTCTCTTGAGAGAGTGCCTCTTGTGGGTGTCTCTATTGAAGGTGAGTCTCTTGAAAGAGTGTCTCTTGAAGGTGAGTCTCTTGAGAGAGGGCCTCCTGTGGGTAAGTCTCTTGAGAAGGTGCCTCTTGTGGGCATGCTTCCTGAAGGTTAGTCTCTTAAGAGAGTAGCTCTTGTGGGCAAATCTTTTGAAGGTGAGTCTCTTGAAAAGTGTCTCTTGTGGGCATGCCTCTTGAAGGTTAGTCTCTTGCGAGAGCATCTCTTGTGGGAATGTCTCCCAAAGGTGAGTCTCTTGAGAGAGTGCCTCTTGTGGGCATGTCTCTTGAAGGTGAGTCTCTTGAGAAGGTACCTCATGTGGACGTGTCTCTTGAAGGTGAGTCTCTTGAGAGAGTGACTTGTGGGCATGTCTCTTGAATGTTAGTCTCTTGAGAGAGTGTCTCTTGTGGACATGTCTCTTGAAGGTGAGTCTTTTGAGTGAGTGCCTATAGTGGGCATATCCCTTGGTGAGTGCACTGATACTGAAGTTACTGTTGTAACCCAAATGTATAGACTTTAGCTCAACACAAATTACCTCACACACTAATCATTTGTATAAATTGGTTGCTTAATATACAAAGTAGTAAATTAATGCTAGGTTTTGTTAGGTACTAGCTTCATTGGCATGTCAGCAAAGCAGCTTTACTAGTTATGCCTTCTCACCAGAGGCACCTTACAAGCTCTGTTACTTCCTTGCTAAGCTTTATTTTCATTCATAATGTCTACTGAGGTCATTATGTATATGAGAGAATTTTTTGTCCATTTTTGTGCGTCAAACAGTAAATGTAGGAGAGTAATTGTAATTGTGAAAGGGAACTGGGGAAAATGTTGTAGCATACATACTGTAAGATTGGAACAAGGGATCATTTGAGCTTGGTTTACCTAAAGTGTCATGTAGAATTGTGAAACCGTAAAATTTTTTTTGCTGAAATCATAACACACATAAATGAACAGTCAGAAAGATCTGTTACTTTATTACTTTTCTTATTTTTTTTCCTAGGCAAGCATAAAATTGACAGTGCTGTACACTTAAACATCAGCTAGAATCGTTTTTTAATTCCCTTTCAAATATTCACCAGGACTGTAACTGATATTAACACTCAAAACGTTTGAGAAAAAAAAAACTCAGATGGAAACTCAGCTACTGTATCAGTGAGAGAAAGGGAGCAACAACAGTGGATCGAATAAACCATGTGAGATTTGCTCCATTTTTCCAGTCACTACTTGGCCGTCCTTGGTTTCGCCATGAAAAGGCGCCAAACGTGGACGTCATGGTGGAAATTCAGGACAGGGCGAGTTCAGCTGCGTTACAGAATCTCTGTTTTAATGAATCATGACCTCTCCGTTTGGCAGCAGGGATCTCCTGCTGCTTTCTTTTTCAGATCACACGCTCAGAACGCCTCGGGAGAGAAGAGTTTATAACCTAAAACATCTTTCTTATATATCACTCCGTCCATCTGTCTGTCCGTCGGACTCCAAATCAGCGCCAAATAACCGTTTTTAATTTTTTATTACTAAAAGTGGAACGATACAAAACATAAATTTTTCACCATAAAGCTTTATGCACTTGGCTCAGTATCTTTATTCTGCTCTACATATGTTTCTCTATTAGAGAGATGATCTTCAGGTCCTACAAGCTGAAAGGAACAATTTGAAATAAAAGCATTAAAAAAAAAACAACGTCTGTTTCTTCTAAATGCGAAACAGAGTGGTGATATTTGTCCTGTTTTCCCCATCTCTTAATTCCACTCATAAATCACACATCACACATCAAGATGAGCAGGAGAAGTGTTTCAGGGGGTCAGGGTTGAACTTCACGTGTTTTATATTTCACACATTTTTTCACATGTAATGGACATTTAGTGCATGTGTTGTGGGATTTTTTTTGACAATTCACATATCATTTATTTATTTTCACATCTGTTTTTTTTTTTGTTCATTCAACACATCTATATTTCTTGTTTTTCTAACAGTTTAGTAGGCTTACATGGAAGTTATTTCCAATAAAGATTTATTTTTATGTTTCAATGTCATTTTTGTTACATGATTAGTTTATTTTCAGATGTGACTGTTTTCCATATGATTCACTTAATTACAGTTGGCTATTTTTTCATGGTTACATATTTTTGGGTGAATTTTTTTCCCCAGAAATTTATTTATGTGCGCATGACTCCTTTTTCATATGTAATTTTTACCAATGTGTATCGTTTACTTCATTCACTTGATTCATTTAGTTTCACATGCGATTTCGTTTATGATTCACTTATTCTTAATTTTTTTCCCGTTTCATTTATTTACATTTTTCTTGACTCCCTTTTTTTCGAAATTCATTTATTTTCACATGGATGTTTTTTAACTTGTGATTTATACCAGTGTGATTCATTTACTTGATTCATTTATTTACAATACAATACGACAATACAATTATTCTCTAATTCTTATTTTTCCCCCTGATAAATTTATTCTTAAATATAATTTTTATACATGATTAATTTTTTCCATTGTGTTTTTTTCACAACTCAAAAATGTTTACATGATTCATTTACTGTCACCCGATTTTTACATATGATTCACTTATTTTTAAGATTCAATTATTTACATGATTTCTTGCATGTGATTCACTTTTAACACATATCATTTATTTTCAACTGTGATTTTTTTACATGATTAATATTTCACATACAATTTACTTATTTTCATGTGAATAATTTTTCACGTGCCTTCAAAAGCTTTTTTTTCTATATGACTCTTTTCACATCATTCATTTCTTTTCAACTGTGATTCAATCATTTCCATGTGATCTCAGACTATTGGTGTAAATGGAGCTGAGGTTAAAAAAACACAACTCTGCTACATAGTGAACACTACAGGACAGCTATCAAAGCAAATTCAACATCTTCCGTTAAATCCAAAATAAAAATATTGGCCAGAGCAGATGATGTGGTCTAAATTTTTAGGAAAACAATCTTTATAGGTTCTCCCAAGGAAACAGTATTTCCCCAAAACAGCTCCAAACTGAGGCTGTTCATACCGCAAGCAAAACACACATGCTGTACTGCATGCACCAAAAAAAAAGTGAAACTTTCAAACCTTTGCCAGAAAGTTTTCCCTTTTCTCATATTCTTTTCTGTTTATGCATAAGAATTGTGTTACAAATGAAAATATAAAAATGAGAAACTGAGTTGGAAGTGCAGTAGTTCCCCACAGAAATGTGAATTAAATAGTAGATTATATTAGCAGAAAATTTGAAACTGAAGTATATTGTGTTAGAGAGAAAGAGAGCAAGATGGAGGACTGAAGAGAGAGAGAGAGAGAGAGAGAGAGAGAGAGAGAGAGAGAGAGAGAGAAATGAGAAAAATACTTTAGTTATTTCTATATTAACCATTTTGGATCTGATTTCACAAAAAAGTTTTTTAATAATCCAAATCATTCATTCGGTTTTATTTTAATGTCCACATATATAAAGAAGTTATTGAGTCATTGCCATCTCAAACCTTTGTTTTATAAAATTAGAATCATTTCTAAACCAATTAGCATACAGTCTTCTAATCTTTTAATAAAAACAGAAAGTGTCATGGACATGAAGTGTGTCAGATTCCACATTTTAACCTCAGGCAGCAATTTCAGCAGTTTCACATTAAGTAGTGAGTCCTTCACTGTAGCACAGATGTTACTAGCTAGCTAATTAACTCAGTGTTAGCTCACTGTGTGGAGGAAAGATAAAGGGAGATTTGGCTAGAGAACAAACTTCATACTAAAATATTGAAATAATCAGCGAAGTAATAATGCTAATAGAGCTATTAACCTAGACAAACTAGCACAGATGTTGCTTGCGTGCTAGGTATCGCTGGGTTTAGCTGGCTGTGTGGAAGAATGATAAGAGATTTTGCTTGATAGGCTCACTGCTTCATGAAAATGTACTGAAATTGAAATAATCAGTGTAGGAACTATGCTAATAGAGCAATTAACCTAGACTTAGGCAAATGTTTAGCTGTGTGGAGAAGAGGTTTAACAATTAGCTAAGTAGCAATGTGTATACTCTGAAATAGTAATAAACAATGAAGGAACTATGCTAATAGGTTGATTAATCTCATCCAAGTAGGACAGGTGTTGCTAGTGTTGTGAATTCACCGAAGCAGACCAGGAGACTCGGAAGTAGAGTATTGTGACAATAAAGTCGTATTGTAGTAGAGTTTTGTGACAATACAAAAGCCTAGAGGTGATACTCTTAAACAAAAACCTCAAGGGGAGGTAGACCTCACAGGTGTCAACTGCCTAGTATGATAATGCAAAAGCCTAGAGGTGATACTCTTAAGCAATGCAATGAATGGGAGAAAGATCCCCGGAGTCGACCCCCCCCAACTGTCAGCTAGTTCACAGTTCCTGATCACTGTCTGAATTGCTCAAAGAGCAATGTATGTTACAGTAGATTCTAGAGTGACCTCAAAATATGTTTTCCTACACTAGCTAGCTAGCTAACTCAAGCAAATGGTTAGCTGTATTAGCATAGTTCTTTCACTGACTATTTCAATTTTAGATTTTTCACATGACATATCTAACTAAACGTCTAACTGGAGCCACTTTATGAAATGTAGCTTTACAACTGGGCAATGATATAAATTCCACAAACAGAACAACTTGCCTGCCTGTCGCCAAATTTGAGAATATTATAAATACAAAAATATAAGAGGTAAAGAAGCGAGTGCAGGCAGGTTGGAATGTGTGGAGAAAGGTGTCAGGAGTTCTGTGTGATAGGAAAATATCAGTGAGAATCAAGGGGAAGGTGTACAGGACAGTGGTGAGACCGGCCATGCTGTATGGTTTAGAGACAGTGTCACTGTGGAAGAGACAGGAGTCAGAGCTAGAGGTAGCAGAGCTGAAGATGTTGAGGTTCTCTTTGGGAGTGACAAGATTGGACAGGATTAGGAACGAGTACATCAGAGGGACAGCTCATGTTGGACGTTTGGGGGACAAAGTTAGGGAGGCCAGATTAAGATGGATTGGACATGTTCAGAGGGGGGAGAGTGAGTATATTGGTAGGAGAATGTTGGACATGGAGCTGCCAGGCAGGAGGCAAAGAGGAAGGCCAAAGACGAGGTATATGGATGGAATTAATGAGGATATGAAGCTAGCGGGTGCAAGGGTTGAGGATGCAGAAGATAGGGATAGGTGGAGAGAGATGATTTGCTGTGGCGACCCCTGAAGGGAAAAGCCGAAAGAAGAAGATAAATACAAAAATATATCATTTTAAAATGTAAATTGATTGCAGTATCTGTTCATAATCCTATTACTGTAAATCATAACAGAGCAGCTCGGCATTTCCACAAGAGCACTCTATCAGAAATTTAATTCTCACCTTCAAAAGAAGATTTACTGGTTTATTTTACACACACTCACACACACACACACACACACACACACACACACACACACACACTTGTAATCCAGTATTGTGGGGACCAAATGTTTTAATTTTACACATCTACATTTTCCTTACTTATTCTATCATTTAAGCTATAAATAGAATAAGGCTCTTATTATGTTATGTGTTTTCTTGCTAATCACTTCCTCGTCATGGTTATGCCGGAATCAACACTGAACAAAATTACCCATCAGCCCCAGAATGTCATAAATAACTATGTAAATAACTATTAAATATTTGAGTGTTGGTCAAGCTTTTGTTGTTGCTGTGTGTGTTGTGTGTGTGTGTGTGTGTGTGTGTGTGTGTGTGTGTGTGTGTGTGTGTGTGTTTGAGTGAGAGCGAGCGTATTGAGTGTGTGTGTGTGTGTGTGTGAGTGAGTTTGTGTTGTTTTGTGTTGTGTTTTTTCTGTGTGTGTGTGTGTGTAAATGAGTGTCTTGTGTTTTGTGAGTGAGGTTGTGTGTGTTTTAGTGAGTTTGTGTTGTGTTGTGTGTGTGTGTAAGTGAGAGTGTTTTGTGTATGTGAGAGTGAGTTTGTGTTGAGCGAGTGTGTAAGTGAGAGTGTTTTGTGTGAATGAGTGAGTGAAGTTGTGTGTGTGTGTGAGTGAGTTTGTGTTGTGTTGTGTGTGTGTGTGTGTGTGTGTGTGTAAGTGAGAGTGTTTTGTGTGAATGAGTGAGTGAGGTTGTGTGTGTGTGTGTGAGTGAATTTATGTTGTGTTGTGTGTGTGTGTGTGTGTGTAAGTGAGAGTGTTTTGTGTGTGAGAGTGAGTTTGTGTTGAGTGAGTGTGTAAGTGAGAGTGTTTTGTGTGAGTGAGTGAGTGAGTTTGTGTTGTGTGTGTGTGTGTGTGTGTGTGTATGTAAGTGAGAGTGTCTTGTGTTTTGTGAGTGAGGTTGTGTGTGTGTGTGTGTGTGAGTGAGTTTGTGTTGTGTGTGTGTGTGTGTGTGTGTGTGTGTGTGTGTGTGTGTGTGTGTGTGTGTGTGTGTGTGTGTAAGGGAGAGTGTTTTGTGTGTGTGAGAGTGAGTTTGTGTTGAGCGAGTGTGTAAGTGAGAGTGTTTTGTGTGAGTGAGTGAGTGAGTGAGTGAGTGAGTGAGTTTGTGTTTTGTGTGTGTGTGTGTGTGTGTGTGTGTGTAGGTATGTAAGAATGTCTTGTGTTTTGTGTGTGTGAGTGAGTTTGCGTTTTGTGTGTGTCTGTGTGTAAGTGAGCATGTCTTGTCTTTTGTGTCAGTGAGTGAGTTTGTGTTGTGTTGTGAGTATATGTGTGTGAGTTAGAGTGTCTTGTGAGTGTGTGTGTGTGTAAGATAGTAAATGATAGTGTCTTGTGTTTTGTGTGTGTATGTTGTGTTATATTGTGTGCCACAGCCTTGCCCATCATCTTTGTATTCATAACTTTATCCATGTTTTTATTTTTCATTGGTTGTTTTGCACTTTATCAAATAAAATCTGACTTGCATCCACCTTGGCCTTCACTTCTTGACATTTCAGACATATCCCATAAGTTCCTCACGAGCTCTTGCACCAAAATGGAATGAACTGCTGCTGAAACTGTTACAAAAGTTTTCTGAAAGGAAATATTTCTTGTATGGATTAACTTCACTTTAACATTTATCTCCAGAATTCTGATCTTCAGTAGAAATACTCTTGCTAGACTCCACAAATCACCTCACAAATTGCACAGCACATGCTCACAGAAGTGTCTTGAGTTCATTACCAGGAAAGCAAAAAAATAAATAAAACCTCATAAGAGAATTTAACTGACGCATTTGTTTATATTCGGTGGAATTTTAACAACTGACTTTATTAGAAAACAGCCTCTGGAGTAGTCAAAGCATGTCTGGAAGTGGAGGAAGAATAAAAAAAAAAAAAGCATTTGATACGGTTCAGGTTGTGAATTCAACCACTACTGCCTCAATTTTTCTGCAGCGTTTGCCTGAACTTGTCTTAAAGCTAATTTACTGCATGACGTTTTTGAATTCACGAATCAGATTGAAAGAAATCCCAGAGGTGACGATGCTCTGCTGGGAATCCTTGCATCCTGGCATTCATCTGGATTTTACCTTGACATGTAGCACCTACCTAAACATTACTGCAGAGTACAAAGTACACTCCTTCATGGCAACGGTATTCCCTAAAGGAAGTGACCTCTTCCTGCCAAACACCAAATATTTTTCAGGAATGGTTTGAGGAACATGATGAGGAGTTCAAGGTGATGCCTTGGCCTCCAACTTGACGTGAGACACAAAACCACAGGCATTACTAATTCTTTCTAGGATTTTAAATATGACTCACGTCAAGAGTTCCTAGTGGATTGGGGTTTCCCAAATTTTTTTTTTTTTCTCTTTGTTTTTTAACCCAGTCTTTATTTATTTATTTATTTATTTATTAATTATTATTATTATTATTATTATTATTATTATTATTATTATTATTATTATTATTATATATTTTTTTAACCCAGTCTTTTTTTATTTTTATTTTTTTTATTTCATTTTTTTAAATCCAGCACTCTAACTTTCCCCGAGCATTTTCGCCCATTTTTAAACCCAGTCTTTTATTATATTTAATTTAATTTAATTTAATTTAATTTAATTTAATTTTATTTTATTTTATTTTATTTTATTTTATTTTATTTTATAAATAAATTTATTTATTATTATTATTATTATTTTTTTTTTTTTTTATTTATTTTTTTTTTTTTATTGTATTTTATTTTATTTATTTATTTTTTTTGTATTTTATTTTATTTTTTTTATTTAACCCAGTCTTTTTTTTTTTTAATTAATTAGTTGATTTTTTATTTCAGTTTTTCTTTTTAATTCCAGCATTCTAACCTTCTAAAAGTTTCTAACATTCTAAAGTTCTCATAAGACCACTTCCTAATGAAATCTAGCATAAAGGAAGAAACATGATCCTAATAAAAATTAATAATCAGAATATTATTACAATAAATAATAAATGTCAAACTCCCAAAAGGTTAAATTAGAATGCATAATAAGCATGGGCTTCTAGGCTAAGGCCAAATTATTCTCTGCTTTTTCTTTCTTTCCATATTTAATCTAAACAATTAAAATCAGTCGCTTGCTAATGAATGCGTTTGATGTTTGTTCGAATGAGGAACTAATTAAAGCTCACAGCTGAGCCCGAGCACATTCCATGGGAGTGCCTTCTTATTGTGTGTGTGTGAGTGAGAGAGAGAGAAAGAGTGTGTGTGTGTGGTGAAAATGTTGTGTATATAGAGTGGTTCATGGCTTCACTGCATACTGCTGATTGGTTCATTCTTACCTCATTTCTTTCACTTTTTTCCCCTTTTTTCCCCTTTCTCTCTTTCTGAACTATTTTGTCTCCTTTTGCTTCCATCTCTTTTTTTATTTTCTTTCATTTGCATATTCAACACATTCTTTTCTCTTCCCTTTCTTTTTCACTCTTCCCTGGTTTCCTTCCTTCCTTCCTTCTTTCCTTCCTTCCTTCCTTCCTTCCTTCCTTCCTTCCTTTCTTTCTTTCTTTCCCTTCCTCCCTTCTTTCCTCTCGTACCTTCTGTTTGTCACATTCATTTATTTTCTTTCTTCTTCTTTCTTTCTTTCTTTCTTTCTTTCTTTCTTTCTTTCTTTCTTTCTTCCTTCCCTCACTTCCTTCCTTTTCCTTTCTTACCTTCTGTTTGTCACATTTTATTTCTTTCTTTCTCTTCCTCCCACCTTCCCTCCTTCCTTCCTTTTTCCTCTCTTACCTTCTCTTTCTTTCTTTCTTTCTTTCTTTCTTTCTTTCTTTCTTTCTTTCTTTCTTTCTTTCTTCTTTCCATCCTTCCTCCCACCTTACCTCCTTCCTTTCTTTCCCTCTGTTACCTTCTGTTTGTCTCTTCTTCTTTCTTTCTTTCTTTCTTTCTTTCTTTCTTTCTTTCTTTCTTTCTTTCTTTCTTTCTTCCCTCCTTCCTTCCTTATCCTCTCTTACCTTCTGTTTGTCACATTCCCTCTCTCTCTCTCTCTCTCTCTCTCTCTCTCTCTCACCCTCCCCCTCCCTCCCTCTCCCTCCCTCCCTCCCTGTCTTGTCTTCTTTTCTTGATTTCTATTTTGCTTGTCATCCTTTCTGCCTCTTTCTCTTATATTTTCCATACAATTACTGAAAGGGATGAAACAATGAATGTGAAGTACTTATCTTTCACTTTCATGATAGCAATGGACGATAGTTTCAGTGGACCCGGATACTAGACTGGGAACACTGGATGTGAGGAAGGAATACACCCTGGATGGGACAGTAGTCCATCACACACACACACACACACGCACACACACACACACACACAGGAAATGTGTGTGCGCATGGTGCCCTCTGATGGACTGCCATCCCATTCAGGATGTATTCTCACCTTTGTGCCCAATTTACTAGCTTCCTGATCCCCTTTGATCCTGCTGAGGATAAAGTTCTTCTGAAGTTTTGTACAAATTTACCTTTCCATATGCTGTACATGTGCAATAGTCTCTCCATTCTTGTTGTTTCTCTCATTTCTTTCTTATGTCGCTCTTCTATCATCTTATCACCTTTTTTCATACGTCTTCCTTGACTCTTTTACTCTTTCGCCTCCATCTCTCTCTCGTTTCGTTTTCCACTTCATATCTTTTCTCATTCACATCTCATTCACATCTGTTCCATCTGCTCTCTCTCTCTCTCTCTCTCTCTCTCTCTCTCTCGCTCTCGCTCTCTCTCTCTCTCTCTCTCTCACTCTCTCTCTCTCTTTCCTTCTCATGGGCACGTTATAAGATCCGACAAGTGACTCTGAGTCAGAGGAAACTCCTCTAGAGCTTATCTAATTAACACTCCACTTCTTCTCCGCTTCTTCCCTTCCTTTTTTTATCTAATTATCACAGCGTTAAAGTGATTACTCTGAAACTGTGAGATCGGCAACAGATGGGAAAAGACAAGTTTTATGACCCTTAAAAAACCCCAAATAAACTTTGTTCAGTTCTTGAGTGTGCGGAATACACCTTTAATAAAACACAGTGAAGCTTGTAGATTCTGTAGATAAAACTTCCAGAAGCGAGATGCAAAACCTGTGCTTTTGAAGAAATATTTACATTTTAAATCAACTTACTATATTAATGCGAATACAGTTAAATAACATTCTGAAAACATGCATGAATTCTATTCATTAACATTTTTTTGCAAGTCCCAGCCCACTATAACACAAAAATACTGAATCGATCGTATTATTCTGCAGTAATCTGTGAATCTATTTGACATTTCATTCCATTGCTTGGAACATTATTTTTCATAATTTTTTTTTAGTTATAGTTATAGAATATAGATTTTTTATTATTTTATTTTTTGTTTAAATAAAAAAGTTTTTGATCCAGCATCCATTAGCTGGGCACAGCATGTTAAAGGATTTTTTTTTATTATTTAAAATGTTTTTTTTTTTTTGGTTATTTTTTTTTAAATCAAACAAATGTTTGTTTTTGTTTGTTATTTTAAATGAACCTTATTTCAGATCTTACTCTTATTTCAGTTGACTTTTTGTTTTCAGTATGTTTTTCATATCATAAACACAGTAACACTTTTTCCAACATTACCACTGATTACTGTTTTGTACAAGAAGCAATTCTGATTAATATACATTGAATTATGTACTCAGAACTATTAACGTACACTATATTTAATTAGAAATGTAGGTCTATCTTAAAGTACTATGTGATTTCATAGTACTTTGAGTGTGCACTATATCCCCTGGTGTGTGTGTGTATATTTGTGTGTAACACAATAGGAAAGCTAAGAGGCTATGTTGTTAAAAATATCAGATCTGTGCAGATTAGCACACAATCAATCATGCTTGTGCTGCAGTGACACATAGGACACACAAAGGCTCATGCATAGAGACATATAGGCAAACACACACACACACACACACGGATATTGTGTTTCGTCTGTTGGGACAGGACAGGTGCTGCTACAGGAGAATGAACAGTTGTCTTCATGTTTACTCCACTTGTATTACATTAGAAATATTTATATAGATATATCACACATATCCAGCAGCAGCATGCTTAACATTCCTTTTTTAATATAAAGAGGATTTTGAGCACATACATTTAATGACTCTTACTGAGATGTACAGAATGATAGACAGGTTGCCAGTATTTGTAGAGTTGAGTACATACATAGACAGATAGGGTGCCAAAACTTTTACAGAGAGAGAGAGAAAGAGAGAGAGAGAGAGAGAGAGAGAGAGAGAGAGAGAGAGAGAGAGAGAGAGAGAGAGAGAGAGAGATAGGGTGCCAATGCTTCTAGAGTTGAGTAGAGAGATAGAGTGCCAATACTAGATACTAGTATGGAGTGATGGATGGATGGATTAGACAGGTAGAGTGCCAAAACTTGTAGACAGTGTGCCAATACTAGATACAGGTATAGAGAGAGAGAGAGAGAGAGAGAGAGAGAGAGAGAGAGAGAGAGAGAGAGACCATTGTACTTTGCTGCAATTTTAAATTATACTTCAATTTGCTACAAAGGTCAAAGGTCATGTGACGTATGATTTGAATCTAAAAGAATTAATTACGTCCCCTTAATGAGAGCCATAAGGACTCAGCTGTTCTATTCTGTGAGCCACTCAAGAACTTACAGTCCTTGTTAACACACTCCAGGCACTGGCGCCATTTACACCTGTTTTAATTTTACACACACACACACACACACACACACACACACACAGTTGATACAGTAGATATAGTGTGTGTGTGTGTGTGTGTGCACATGTACCATGGTTTTATCTGTTCCTGGGATCTGTATGTGATGGCTTTGTGTAGTGATTCAGCTGGTTCCCATAACGAAATCAATATATGACTGTGTTTGTTGTCTAGGTACTGTACACACACACATTTTGATGAATAGAATTCTATTTTTTTTAGAATAGAAATTTATACTACTCTTTAGATTGTCTAGAACTTTTAAAAACTGCCTTTTGCTAACATGGTCCCTAAGGGGTGTGTGTGTGTGTGTTGCTGCCATAATTTTATCTCTTTATGAGGACCAATTTTCCCCTTAGTGAGAAGAATATCTGTCATTTTTTTGGGGACATGTGGCTGATCCCCACTAGTTTTTTTTGCTAATTCTTTTATGTTACAGACTGTGTGTTTGTGTTTGTGAGAAACAAATATCCTCATAAGGACCATATTGATAATGCACGACTGTATGTGTGGCCCAGCTGGTCTTACTATATTTCTGCAGTTCTCACACACACACACACACACACCGACATATGTGTGTAATAACTGATTGGCACATTGGTGTGAAAATGATGAATAGCATCAGTTATACAATAGAATAAAACACATCAAATTGTCTGGCAACTCGTGGGGCCGACAGTTGAGGCTGGTCCACATAAAGTATTTGTGTGTGTGTTTATCTGTGTAGGATTATAGTGAGGACCTAATAGCCTCATGAGCACAAAAATACATAAATACACAAATGTGTGTGTGTGTGTGTGTGTGTGTGTGTGTGTGTGTGTGTGTGTGTGTGTGTAAAAGAATATCCGACAGTTGTGTGAGGACATTTGGCCTTTTCCCATATATTTTTTATATTTATATATATTACAGATATTGTAATGTGTAGGTTTATAGTGAGGACCTAATATCCCCATAAGGACAGCAATACAAGCCTGTGTGTGGCCCAGCTGGTATTACTGTATTTCTTTAGTTTCTGTCTGTCTGTCTCTCTCTCATACACAAACACACACACACACAAACACACCCACACACGTAATTTGATAAATAGCATGTGCTGTAGAACAGAACAAAACAGAACAGAACAGAATAGAATTGCACTTTTAACTTTAAAGTCTGTGATGTCTTTTGCTAAGATGATCCCAAGGTGTGTGTGTGTGTGTGTGTGTGTGTGTGTGTGTGTGTGTGTGTGTGTGTGTGTGTGTGACTGTGTCTGTGTGTGTGAAACCTTCTTGTCTGGACTGTTCAGACACTCAAATATTCAACTACACATCATCCAACTTCTCTCTCTCTCTCCACACAGTACATTGAAATCTTTTTCCCAGACCGCACAGATATTTAAATAACATGGGTGTGTGTGTGTGTGTGTGTGTGTGTGTGTGTGTGCCTGGCCAGCAGCAGTGGAAAGACACTGCAGAGATAGGACACGTGTGAAAATAGGCTGGAGTATTTTATTAAACCTCCACTATGCAAAGAACCAGAGAGAGAGTGAGAGAAAGAAGAAGAAGAAGAAGTGAAGCACAACATCAACATTTAGTGTTTATTTAAGCATGTTTAAGCAGCAATACATTATAAGATACAGCATAGCCAAACCACCTCTCTGTTTATTCCTCCAAAGAGTTTAGCTACTGTCGAACGAAAGATTGAAAGAGGGACCATGGAGGGAAAAGGGGTTTCTTTTGAGGGGGGGTATGACAGAGAGAGAGCTGGAGGATGGACGGATGGGGGTTGTACCCGTCTGTAAGTGTTTAGCTCTCATGTGGTTCGTGCGATGAAGCAGACCTCATCTCCCACTTTAAAGCTCCTGCAGGAATCCCTCTCTCCCTCTTTCCTCCAACCTCACATACTCAATCCCTTGCTCTTTCTTCTCTAGCCACGGACTTAACATAATTAAATAATGTAATTGGCATTTGATCTGTTGTGTAGAGTAAACTGCAGCTCTATGTTAGCTTTCGAGTAATGTCAGAGTAACTTACTATAAATTATATAGAGTATAGAAGTAGTAGCTACAGTGTAGTATTTAGCTTCTAACTAACATTCTAGTAATACTAGTAGTAGTAGTAGTATAGTATCCTCAGTCTGATTATACTGTATTTCAAGTATTGTAGTAAATTTAACATAGCACATACTGTAGTATAGTGTAATATGGTATAGTACATTATGGTAGCTAATATATTCAGGAACTTTTAAGTCATATTAATTGTAATTGTAGTGTAAAAGTTTGTTATCAATACAGTAATTTTAACTTGGTTAGAAAATGAATATAACTATTAATCCAATAGTTTAAGGGTTTTTTTTATTTAGAATTGTAATTTTTTATGTTAAAATTATGTACATTAGCAACCTGTGTTTAACAGTGTAGCAACTTGTAGACATTACAGTAGTTATTTAAGGTAGTAGTATGATAAGTCTAAGAAGTATTTTTGCAGTATTAACTAGTATTTTTTCCCCACAGCTTTATATAAATTAATAATGTTTTAATAGTTAATAATGTATTAATAATGTATTAATAATGTATTAATAATGTATATATGCAAATCTGTAATGTAGAAAAATTAGTTATTAGCAAAACAGTAACTTAATCATTATTATAGTAATATAATGATTTTAAGGTAGCAGTTTTGTAAGTTTGCTATGTAAGTCTAAAAACATCTACTGGTCATTTTTGTCATACTTTAATGTTAGTTTAATTTAGTAAGAACAAAAGTACAATTACTGTGCTGTAAATGTGTTAATACTATAGTGAAAATCTTGTGTAAAATATTATTTATAATAAATAAATAAATTAATTAATTAGTTAATTAATTAATGAATTAATAAATTAATAAACTAATAAATTAATACATTTATAAATGTATAATAATAATAATAATAATAATAATAATAATAATAATAATAATAATAATTTCTATATTTATTTACTTATTTTATTTATGATTAGAACAAATTGTTATTAAAATAACTGTTAATAATTTAGTAAAGTAGCATTTTTAGCCATGTGATCTGAGAGGTCTGGTTCATTTTTCTCTGTTTGACTTGGAAATACAAATAGTTGAATATACAGAGTGGTTGGGTTTGTGTGCGTGTGTGGTTTTGTTGCGTGATGCTTTCGCTTTAATTAATAATTAATGATCGAATTCAAAAGTGTCCTTGCTGAAAGAAGTGTTTTGAATGAACTGCAATGTTGTAATTCCCCTTACTAATTACTGTACATGTGTTACTGTTTAAGATGGGGATCAGTTTCATAGGGTGACTTTTCACATAAGCGCATAAAAAGAGAGACAGACTGAAATTTGAGAAGCAACATTTAAACTTACATTTAGGTTACACAATGAGGTAGAATCTAAAAACCAGAACACGAACAATACATTCTTGAGTTTATTACTCTAACTGTAGTAGGCTAGTAATTGTGTTGACGATTATTACCCTAAAAAAGACACTTAGGCAAGATGTAATTTAATTTAAGGAGTTGCAAGTGAATTTAATTGACTGTTCATAGGGTCCTGGGTTTCCTAAAACATGCCAGTAGGTGGATTGGCTAACTAATTGCCCCAGTTATGACAGACTGTAAATGTGTGTGCGTGTGTGTTGACCCTGTAATGGACTGGCATGCCATCCACAGTGTATTCCTCCTGCCTTATGCCCAGGGCTCCCAGGAGAAGCTCTGATCTGAATCCAAAGCAACCCTGAGCAGGATGAAGTGGTCACTGAAATTCAGTGAGTGAATAGTATCATCTTTTTTTAATTCCACAAAAAGATTTGTGTAGAGGACATCGGAAGACACAGACATTATTGATTATCTTAAAAATCTAAATTTGTTACGGATAAAATTAAAAGCAACTCTTACTTCAAGTGATCTTTTAATATGGTGTGGTCTAGTAATGTACACACACATACACACACACACACAGACTTGTAGAGATAACTAGAACTCTAGCTTATATACATACACATATACACACGCACACACATACACACACACTTGTAGAAATAACTAGAACTCTAGCATAGGTACATACACATGTACACACACACACACACACACACACACACACACACACACACACACACACACACAGACACACACACACAGTTGAAATATATAGAACTCTAGCATATGTACGCACTGATTTATTTATTTTATTTTATTATTCCTATTTATCTTATATTCCCATAGCTGTCAAAAAGTATATCCTTTTTTATTTAGATTTGTTATTTGATCTTTCTTCTTTTTCTTCTGCTGCTGTCAACATAAATTTCCCCTCTGGCAGTTTAATAGAGTCACGTCTCGTCCCATCTAATCAAATGTTCGTCTTTTAGATTCTTGATTATGTCTCGTTGTGTAACATCAAGAAAATGAGATTTAAATGTTGATTCTCTAATTTAGTCGAGCCCTGTGTTTTCTGTGTAAAGGTATCATTGCAAAACCTTTTTACAGTCACCTCTAACTACATATAGAATATATCAGCATGTAAGCATCTGCAGAACCCGACCCTGAAAACAAGAAACTTTCCCCTGTGTAATTATTGTACTGAATTAGCTTTGGGTGTTTGTTGTAGGTTTGCTTGCACACTATACATTCAAATGAAATGAAAATAGCTATGTAGCAGGCGGGGTGTCATCGTAATGGGAAAGATAGAATGAGGGACGAAGGGAACGGTTAATTAGTGAGTGCTAGTTCAATATGATCCCTATATAACCTGTGTCCTTTATTTCCTGCGTGGATGCAGTGACGTGGAGTAGGAGCATTTGAAGCTTGAAAGCGATACTTAGGTTTAAATACGTACGTGTTTCTGAGTTTAGTTGAAACCGCAAGTGGCGAGCTGTTTGGGTTCAGTGTGGTCTTTATGATTCCATAGCAACAGTATAGCAACATGTCTTGGATTGTGGAAGTCATGTAACAATAAAAGAGGTAAGAAATTTTGTCTAAAAATTTCAATTAGGATACTTTAAATTCATGAGATAAACAAAACAACACATTTAGCTAGTTTAGAAAAAGGCATCATTCTTCAGGTTTCTTCATCTTCTTCATCTGTGTCTTGTTCTGTATTCCTTCATCTCGTAACTGTAAGTTTATTTTTACACTCTCCACATTTGCTTGAGGTTTCCTTCTTCGCAGTAGAACAATAGGCTGCATTTCTTTCTCCCGCTGTCATTTATGATGAATAAACAATTTCTAGATCACAGCGAGCTCCTTGGTGAACTGTGGTGTAGTTCCGCACACCGCAATGTCACAGATTGACATTTCTGTTTTGATGTCTACGCCTACGGTCGCTCAGAATAGACATTCAGAGTGCATGAATCAAAGCCGGGTATCTTTGTGCTTTCAGGGATGTGTTCCAGTACTGTTTTTAACGCATCATTTGGTGACTTCGCTTCTCCAATTCCTTCCCAGTTAGAGTGCCCTGGCCGCCTTAAGGGCCAGCATATTACTTTTTTTTTTTTTTTTACATTTTATTTAGATGAATGTTAGATAACAGACTGACCTCACTGTATGACTTTATGGTCACAACCTACGTAGAATTGATACAATAGAATTGATTGATTGAGGTTAGGTAGGATAGGAAGGAAGGAGGGAGGGAGGGAGGGAGGGAGGGAGGGAGGGAGGGAGGGAGGGAAGGAGGGAGGAAGGTAGGAAGGAATGTAGGTAGGTAAGTAAAAAGGAAGGAAGGGATATAGATAGGTAGGAAGGAATGTAGGTATGTAGGAAGGTAGGTAAAAAGGAAGGAAAGAATATAGGTAGGAAGGAATGTAGGAAGGTAGGTAAAAAGGAAGGAAAGAATATAGGTAGGAAGGAATGTAGGTAGGTAGGTAGGTAGGAAGGTAGGTAAAAAGGAAGGAAGGAATGTAGGTAGGTAGGAAGGTAAAAAGGAAGGAAGGAAGGAATGTAGGTAAAAAGGAAGGAAGGTAGGTAGGTAGGTAGGTAGGTAGGTAGGTAGGTAGGTAGGTAGGTAGGTAGGAAGGAAGGAAGGAAGGAAGGAAGGAAGGTATTAAGGTAAGTAAATAAAAAGTAAGGAAGGGATATAGATAGGTAGGAAGGAAGGAAGGAAGGAAGGAAGGAAGGAAGGAAGGAAGGAAGGAAGGAAGGAATGTAGGTAGGTATTAAGGTAGGTACGTAAAAAGGAAGGAAGGGATATAGATAGGTAGGAAGGAATGTGGGAAGGAAGGAAGGAAGGAAGGAATGTAGGTAGGTAGGAAGGTAGGTAGGTAAAAAGGAAGGAAAGACTATAGGTAGGAAGGAAGATAGGAAGGAAATAAGGAAGGTGGGTAGAAAGTTTTTTAAAAATATGCCTTCAACATTATTTTAAATTAAAGAACAACAAATTGCATTCATTGTTACAGTGTGACAAGTAGTGAAATGCATGCTTTTTACAACTGTCCTTGAAATATAAAAAAAAATAGAGGCAATTAAAACTAATGTAAAAGAATACAAATAAGATAAGATAAAATAAAATAGAACATGTTTGGCATATAGGGAAACTATGGTGGAAAGTTGCAATAGAAGAATAAATGGATAAAATATAGAAAAGGTAGTATCTGAGTACAATGATTAGTATATGGTACAGAGATTAGGTAGAGTTTCTGTGCAAGTTTTTACTATAGAAATGACAAATGTCTGAGAACAAGGACCAAGAATTCAACAAAGATACAATAAGAAAACACACAAACACACACAGCCTATTCACACTCCTACCACGAGACAGATGCTACAGAAGTGCAAAGGAAGGCCATCAGGCTTATGAGTGACTACACAGCAATCTACTGTCCCTCTGACATTGCAAGGTGTCAAGCTACACACACACACACACACACACACGCAAATAAGAATACCATCATGGATCACTACTATTTACATCATGACAGAGATGTCGCAAAATAAGAATTTCGCTGTATTGTGTAACTGACTGATGCTTGACCATTAATCTCTTGAATCGTGACTCAAAAAGGAGATATGAGACAATAATCCCAATCACTGTATGAAAGTGTGATGAAGGGAAGCAAAATCCTGTTTAAAGTTGGTTATAATTAATAAAATCATTACACTCTGACTATGTCTTTGTTTATGAGAGAGAAAGAGAGAGAGTGAAGATATATATGCAGTCCTATTATGATTGAATATATGTCTCAGACCAGTTTGTGTGCATGAAATATAATAACAATAACTAGATATGTAAAAAATGAGTGGCGCTTGCCGTGGCAAAAGAGTTTATGGAGGTGAGTGGTCAGATAGGGAGACAATAATTTTGGATGCGGGGGTTTAGATAGGGTGCCAATACTATTAGAAGCAGGCATACAGAGAGGGTGCCAGTACTTTTGGAGGCGAACGGATAAGTGCAAGTGCTGGTATTAGTATGCTAAGTATGGAGTTCTCCTCAATGTGCTGAGTGTTTTGATATGTCACATGTCCATGTTGTGGTTAATTTGTGATTCCACTTCATTTCGGAGTTTCGGGCGCCAATATTTTGGAGGTGAGTGGACACGCCACCAGGATACACGTCACGCAGTTCCCCACATTGTGCTGAGCGTTTTGATATGTCACATGTGTATGTTACAGTAAAGTCCCCTTATTTTAGGGGTTGGTGCGCACATGACGTCAGCATTTTTTCTCCATGTTAGAGTAAAGTAACAACATTGTACCATAATGCATTAACGCTGTAGCATTTATTTATTAATCTTTATATCTTTTACTGAATGAATGACTCATTTTAACACCAAAATATCCTCCAACCATTAATGCAACTATTAAGTCACGTCTCGCAGTTTTAAGGAGTGAAATGAATTGACTCTGTAACAGTGGTATTTTATGAATACTCAAAAAAATACTGTTACAGTGAACCCCGTACTCAACAACTGAAAAAAGAGCAAGTGTAGTTTGTTACTTCCAAAACCTGATACAAAAAAAGGCAATTGAGACGTGATTGATAGCATGAGCGCACGTTGACAACCTTGCATTAGGATCAATATTAGAACAAAGCCTTGTAGTTAGTGTGAGAGTACAGTTAAGGTACATTTTGATGTTGTACTGTCTGGCAACCCATACACATGAAAACACACAGTGCTTTGCTCCTTCATAGGCCAATAAAAACATCAGTGACATCAGAGGTCGTAAAAACATGACCGTCCAGTGTAAGCAGTGAAAACTGTAAAAATATACTCCCAAAAGGGCTGTATCACTAAAGTGCACTTAAAGGCTAAACGCCAGGCTGAACTCCAAAGCTACACAGTGATTATTTAAAAATCTATAAATTATTGAATGTTAGCAAAAGCAGTTTGTGTGTGTGTGTGTGTGTGTGTGTGTGTGTGTGTGTGTGTGTGTGTGTGTGTGTGTGTGTGTGTGTGAAAGAGAGAGTTTTACGGTTAACTTCTGCAGTTGTCCTGAGATAACCTTGAAAAGTGTGTTATTACCTACGTTATAGCTTTTTAATTTTAGTAACGTCAATAATTACGTCTTTATTTTATTTTCAATACCACCTCAGCTAATGAGGCGCTCAATAAACATTCGAGCACGTACTAAAACAAGGTTTAAATGGATGCTTAAACTTAGTAGAGCTGAAGTGGTTTAAAATGAATCTGAAATGATGCTGAAAATGAACCTATGTGCAAAATATTTGAGCGAGGAACTGGAACCATGCAGCCACACACAAGTTACCTCACAGTTTAGCCCCAAAAACAAAAAGAAGCCTGTATTATCACCACATATACATTACAGCACAGTGTAATTCTTTTCATAGCATATCCCAGCTGAGGTGGTTGAGGTCAGAGCACAGGGGCAGCTATGATGCAGCACCCCTGGAGCAGGGAGGGTCTTGCTCATGGGCCCAATGGTGGCAGCTTAGCAGTGCTGGGGCTTGAACAACTGCCCCCATGAGCTGTTTGTCAGATGTCTATATTGCATCATCAAGCCAGAACTTTATCTGTATGTCTACATACTGTGCAAATCAGGTTCAGTATCTGGACGTTTGACTATATACCTACTTGGACATCTGGCTCGGAGTTGCAGGTTGAGGGGGAAAAATTAAAATACTGTCAAATGGTGATAAACAATTCAATTAGAATGAGACTTGTGGTAAGGAAGCTCTGTTCAGGACAAACTGGATACATTATAATGTGCAAATCTGGTAATTTGACTCCAGTATGGTAATCTGACTCCAGTGTGGTAATCTGACTCCAATATGGTAATCTGACTCAAATCTGGTCATGTAAATTATTAGATCAGCAAACTGATGTACTTTTAATAACACCGTCTGTCTACAACATAAAACAAAATGTCCCTGAGTAAATCAGGCTGTTAAAGCACATAACTGCCTAAAGCACTGATAACTTCCTGACTCTTAAATCATTACATGCAGCTTGAAGTGGAATTATCAAGTGTAGATATGATAAAGGGAATTCCCTCCAATCCCCATCACTGAAATATACTCTATGAAATAAAGTTGATGAAAAGAGAAAAAATAAAGGAGGCACGATTCAAGACTCATGTCCAAACACAGCTGAATCATCCTGATAGAAGATAATCACACAAATTATAAACATCAGACTCCCAAAGTTTTCTGGCACGTCGTTGAATATTTGTGTTCTCCCATATGATATTGCAATATTTCTTTGCATACAAGGTGTTCTGCATCCATGTGTCACCTTTAATAGATTCCTCCTTCTTCTTTTATCCCTACATTTGAAAATTTGAACACTATGTAGTGCACTTATTTACCAATTATGTCTAGCCCGGGGTGCAGTGTGGATCAAACTAGGTTTATTCATTTAGCAGACGCTATTGATGAGGAAATATGAGCAAAAAGAGCGCAGACAATACAAGTAATGCTTTCTCACAAGATTTTAATGGAGTACTAAAGGAGCCACTGCACAGAGCATAGGGGAAAGAGCTAGGGCAAGTACAATATTTATTTATTTTTTGACCGAGGACAAGGTAGAGGTTAGTTAAGTGTTCATGGAAGAGTTAGCCCTTTTTTTGAAAATAGTGCTGTCCAGATTGAGGTCAGAAGTTCATTCCACCACTCAGGGATAGTTAGTTGGAAAGTTCTGGAAAAAGGAGCTCATGTCTCCCCGAGAAGGCACTACCAGGTGTCGGTTGTTAGCTGAACGCAGGTTGCATGAGAGAACAAAGAGTAAAGTGTTGAGGTAGGAGGATGCTGTTCCAGACATGGTCTTGAACATAAGAAGGAAGCTCAAACGACATTTCAAATTCACTTTATTGGCCACCATCTCAAACCCCTCACTTCACTATGGGCGTGTCCTGATCTACACACCCTATTTACTCCAGAAAACCATTCCAAACACTTCAATTCTTGTATTTGGGACAGGGTCAGTGATGGAACTAAAACTCCCCGGAGTAGCACATTCAGGCTTTAGGACACAGCATGATTGGATTTAACCGCAGGTGGCTGCAAGGATGTGAGACGAAGCCTGACTTGTGCACGTTTGGCCCCCAGAGTGTGTAATTGTTCCTGTAATTACCCCTCCGGGGGCTGGAAAAAAAAAAAGAATTCCTGTTAATGAAGGCCTGCTGCGCTGCTCCTCGTGATGTAATGAGTGATGTCAGCAAGGGAAGGTTTGGAGTAAAAATCATTGTTTGATTTAGAGAGAGAGAGAGAAACATCTCTCTAAGCATCTGCCTTCCAAACAGATTGTCACGATTAGAAAAAAACAAAAAAAAAAAACAAATTACATACATGCGTGCACACACAAACACACACACATGCACACTTTGAAACTTGGAGAATTAAAAGAGGGATTTATTAAGAATGTGGTTTCAGTTTTCCTCTCCTGAATGATTAAAGCCCAAACACATCTGTGTGCCTATGTGTGTGTTTGTATAACTGCTTTTAACAGATTCTTGTGAAGTGATTCAAAAAAGTTTCAGATACTGCAGGGCGGAGTCACATCCGGTTAGCATGGAGATAAGATATATTTTCCCAGTTGATGCCAAATGATTTTGTTCCTGAAGTGTTTTTAGTCGTTTATTTTAGTAATGTATATCAAAATTGGAACTCTCTGAGATGCAAATGAACTTTGAATGAAGTTTCAGCATCCGGTATCAATGCTCTGAGAACCCTAGAACACACTGTGCAGATAACGACGAGGGAATATTTTGCCCAAGCGAGTGTCTATGGACCCGATTTGTAGTGTTTATGTAATAGAATGGCATGAAATTAAATCAAAACGAGTCTCTGACAGTTAACATAATTGACAAGAAGCCATTAATTACGCAGCAGTAAGGATTTAATAAATAAATTACAAACATAAGCAGGACCTGGACTATCGCATGAGAACTGGGCGTGGTCAGTGTTCAGGGCAGAGTTTGCCAAAACAAGGAGATGTCAATAAAGTTTGACTTTTGTACTTCAGCCTGTTATTCTTGAAAAGAGGATGCATAAAGTTAGGAAGACATTAAGTGAGCTGTAAGTATACACTGCATGGTCAGAGGTATGTGACTCCTGGTCATGCAATGACACCAGTACACGCTTTATGAGTCCATTCCAAAACTGATGAAATGAATCAATTCCTCCATTTTTTTTGTGATTGTTTTGGTCAAAAAAAATTTTTTTTCTCAAAATTCATGATTTCTTTTTAATATTGTAATTTTTTTCCTCAAAATTTGTGATTGTTTTCCAAAATTTGTGATTTACTTTTAAAAATCTTTGATTTTTTTCTTCAACATTTTCTTCAAGATTTGTGATTTTTTTTCTGCCAAATTGGTGAATTGGTGAAATTTCAAGCACAGGATTCCTTTTTTAAATTTCTATCAGTAAAGAAGCGCAGGTAATTACTTTCTATGATAGTTGTATTCATGGTTGATGCATGTGATGTCACACAAGGCTTCCCACTAGATTTTGCAGCGTGGCAATGGGGATTTGTGTTTATTCAGCTACAAGAGTATAAGTGAGATCAGACATGTGAGTCATGGTGAGCAGATCTGGGGTGCAGTCAGCGTTCCAGTTCATCACAAAGGTGTTCAGTGGTGTTGAGTCAGAGTCAGGGCTTTTTGAAGGCTACTTGAGTTGTTCCAGTCCATCGTGGCAAACCAGGCCTTCATGGAGCTCACTTTTTGCACAGGGGAATCTTCACACTTGAACTGGCTTAAGCCTCTTAGGTCTGATGTTAAGGGAAATCAAGACATTCTGTGTAATTGTATGATTACAACAGCTTGGACAAATACACATATGCATGGAAAAGTTCACATACTTTTGGCCATGTAGTGTATCAGAGTGCTTGGTCAGCTTGTTCTTCAAACCATCAACCATGATCATCATCATTATCAATCTGATGATAGATTAATTAATTACAAACAAACATGATGTCTGTCGGTGGTATTTTATAGGATATAGAATATAGATGTAGAATTGAAGTCAGTGTCACTGGACCTGTTAATAGAAGAAAAAAAAACAATACTTCATTTTTCAGTCTGTATTTTATCAAGCTTGTGTTGTGTTGTGTTTAAAGATGGTTGTCTTGATTGAATCTCCATTTCACCTCAGATGTAATCTTTGCACCAACTTTGAGCACAGACAGTTCTCCTAATTTGTGAACAAGTGGTGAAGAGATGTTTATTAATTGTTAACACCAACTGTTAGCACAGTGCTAGCTACCATGCATGCCTGCTCTTTGGACAGTAGATGTTAATTGTAATTATCAGGCTGCACTAATGATGGTGCTAACGAAAAGTGTTATGCAGTGTACGGTGAGAGAAAGCTGCTGCTAGGTTTTTACCCCTTTGTGTGTGTATATGATTAGATGTACCTTTAAGTGAGAAAGAGAGAGTGTGTGTATGTGTGTGTGTTATGGGCATAAAAAGAGCTGTGGCTCTTAATAAAGACCATCTGAACTCTTGCTCTCACCGTGTGTGTGTGTGTGTGTGTGTGTGTGTGTGTGTGTGTGTGTGTGTGTGTGTGTGTGTGTGTGTGTGAGTGAGAGAGAGAGAGAGAGATTTTTCTCCATCTTTCTCCGCCCATCTTATCAATGAGAAATAGATAGAAACTTTCCACACACACTCAAGCCTGTTCACACACTCCCATAGACACACACGCACACTCTTAACAGACACAGCAAATATCTGTGATGTATAAATGTCTCCCAGCCGTAACACATATGTATGCAGATACACACAGAGAGAAAGAGAAATAGATATTAAACACTTCTACAAAAAAAATTAAAAGACGCAGATTTGTTAAACATGACTCTGTGTGACCAATGAAATACATTATTGTTCTCAGAAGTCCAATTACAAGATGTCTCTGAAGTGTGTGTGTGTGTGTGTGTGTGTGTGCGTGTGTGTGTGTGTGTGTGTATACACACCAAAGCTCAGAGAGAAGACACATCACAGAAAGACAGATGGGTAGAGTGAAAGAGATCAAGTATGTAGAGAGAGAGAGAGTGAGATAGATGTGTATAGTGTGCTGTGTGTTTGATGCATCTCATCAAAGATGCGTCTGGCCTTTCTTTGTGTGTGTGTGTGTGTGTGTGTGTGTGTGTGTGTGTGTGTGTGTGTGTGTGTGTGTGTGTGTGTGTGTGTGTGTGTGTGTGTGTGTGTGTGTGTGTGCACACATGTTGAGACTGAAGTTCCTTGATGAGAACGGTTTGAAACCACAGCAAATGATTCAGTTTCTGTCTCTCCTGCAGTCGAACCCCAGCAGCGCTGCCTGAGTGTGTGTCTGTGCTTTGATGAGACCACAATGAAACTTTTTCCACATTGACCATTTCTCGGATCTAGCACAGCTCCTGATAGAAAAGGCACACACAGGAACACACTGTATTTATTTATTCATCTATTCCTGGTTGTGCAAGCTACTCTTATTCCTTATATTGCTTTTTCTGCTCTTTTCTGTGATAGGTGCTGCTGGAGGTAAAGATATAGACTCCATTCAGGTTTTGCTTTAAGGATAATTTTGAGTAGTTTTCAGAACTGTGCTGTTGATTTTTTCGGTATATAACTCCATTGTTCAAACACACTGCACATTAAAAAAAATAAATATAGACAAGTCTCTATCCCACAATCTAGTCCCTTTTGGTCCTTATTTGTATGCCAGAAATACACTTAAAATATACTTAAGAAAGGAAGGAAGCTACTAAAGAAAAACTATTGCAGATGTTTGACCTTGCTGTGACCTTGACCCTGTGTGGATCAATTTCAAAATATAATCAGTTTCTGCTGGCTATGATGATAACTCCACATAAATCCTACCAACTTTCAAGCATTTGTTCTTGAGATATCGTGCTAACAAGAATCTCAGACAGCTGCACGGATGGCCAGATGCAAAAACATACAAGAGCGATGGATGGACCAATGACAATAATAGTAGACAGCCAGAGTTCCTGATCATGAATGTGTAAACAACCTCTATGTATGACAAACAGAAAAAAAGCATTTGACCTTGACCCTGTTTGGATAAATTCCAAAATGTAATCAGTTTGGAATCCTACAAAGATTCAAGCACTTGTCCAGAATGCTTCACACTAAAAAGAATCTCGGAGGGACACAGCCAGATGGAGGGTCAGCCCGAAATCATAATGCTTCATTAAGCATAAGGCTCCCAAATGGGTTTCTTATTAGCATTGCTCACTGCACTGTTCAGAAGAACTTACTTCAAGTTGTTTTTTTAGATGCATGTTGCTGAAATGCTAAATACAGATGCACCGTTCTACTGACATTCTACAATATTACATCACATGAGGTACATACAGGCAATAGACTTACTGTTTCAACTGTTAACAATAGTGAAACCACTACCATCTATAGATCACATTGCTCCTAGAGGTGGAACACAGGTCCATACAGTGTGGAATCATCTTGCCTTGGCAGAAGAGAACCTTTGGCATGGAGAATCATGCTCAAGATGATAAGGGCATTTGTCACATACATATCTCACAGAACAGACCAAGACAGTATGCCGCCATCCACACCACTGAAGAGTCGACCCCTGATGAGCAGGGGCTGGTGAAAAGATACTTAACAACCACAAGAATCACCCATTGGGCAGCCTGTAGATCAGATCAATGGGTCCTCCTGGTGGCAATGTAACAAGGCAACAAACTTCAACCTTTTCAAGGCTCAGGGCCAAACCAATATCAGATGCCAATAAAGTTGTAAATGCTTCTTATGGACACAGGCATGACTGATAATGTAGATCCTGCAGTTCAAAATAGGGGATCAAGTGAACTCCTGCCTCCCCCCTTCCCGCTTTTGTGTTGTAAGGTTGAAGATGTACTCGCAGGACCAATTCAGTGGATATGCAGGATGGTTCTTTTTATCTCCCTATTGCCCCACATAGATGCCTTCCAAGGTTAGTCATCCAAGGATAGACATTCCAATTCAAAGCCCTGTCCTTTGGCCTCTTTCTAGCACCAGATGTGTGTTTTGATATGCAAGTCATTTCTGGTCTGATGAAAATAAATAGTCTTCAAACCTTAAGACCAGGATACAGTAGTGCCTAGTACGAATCCAAATTTTTGGTGCAGGTTTGGCCAAGTCTTTCATTTAAAATGGGTCAGTCCGATCATACTTTCAAATAACCTAAATCTTTCCGCATACTTTGGGCTTTTTTTTAAAAGCTTCCTTCATCAATTTTTGATCCAGCTGATACAATTTGCTTTTGCTTGCAACTCTGCTTTCATATTGTCATGATATTTTTTCCCCTTCACATCATCCAAGTCACTCTATTTTGGCTGGGGGTAGGTTTGACTTTGCCGTGTTGCCATGGCTTTCCTGCTGCAATTGATGCACAAACTACATGACTTGCAATGGAACACTTGCAGAGCTCCGATGCCTTGCTATCAAAATGAACATGCTGGAAAGAATTTGTTGGGTAAAAATTAAAACGCTTGGAACAAGATCTATGCCTCTCTTCAGTCAAAATCCGTTGCATTCTGTTACTCTGCACTCTCCGGGAATCCCAACATTCTCATAGAGGTTTCTTCATGCATTGTTTTAGTTTTTTAAATCCAAATATATTAGATGTAATAAACGGCTAAGGATCATGTTCTCCATTTTGACCAGAATATATTACTGTATAAAAATTAGAAAAAGATGGCTTTGCACACGCTCTATATAATAAAGTCTATTATTATTAGATAATTGGAAATGTTAACAATATTGCATCAGTGCACTCGTAATGTTTGGGCCACACCTTTCTCTAATTGAGATCTGTTTCATGCCGTTTTACAATAACACACTCGAAAGGGCTCAGTGTTCAGCCTTTCAATTTCACGGCCATTTGGAAACAATTTCAGCATCTGCGAAAGGGGAAAAAAAACACTTGGCTGTGATACCATCAAACATTCTTCAGAGTAATAGACTTCAGGAGATCACTCAGAGACAAAGGTCTCTCCTTCAGAGATCATATCACACTCTGTCTCTTTCTTTCACATCCATACACACTCTCACACACAACAGGGTCCAATGGAAAGTTTGATTACTCAGAGGCTTGGTATTAAAAGTGAAACGCTGTATGTTGTGAAGCCAAACTAAGTGACCTAATCCAGTTAATATTGCAATTTTTATGAATTTGGCAGTGCTAAAACAGTATCGTGTTCTCTCATCGCTGTCGTTTACGATTTCATCAAAGCCAGTTATGAAATTCCGTTCAATTAAAATGTGATGCAGCTTTTTCATTACCTTATTTAGAGCACCTTTGATATATATGATTTTTTTTTTTTTTTAGTACTGGAGGGTTTCTGCTTCGATGTAAAACAAACCCAAAGTGGAAATGAAATGCTTAATCAAATTTTTCCTTCAGTGTTGGAACTTTTTTGTGTTTGTCACTAATTTGTTACACGATTCGGTCCAAGGGTGTGTGTCTTCTTAGAAGGATTATATCAAACAAGTCCCTGTTTTCGAGAAAATCTAAGAATATGTAGGTTGGAAGCCTTAGGGAAGAGATTGTCATAAGGTTCTGAATTTAATTAAGGAATACAGCAATTGGTGATGTGCTCTTACACTTGATGATGGTGCCGCATGATGATACCCGAACCCAGAATCAGGTTGCTTATGAGTCATTTAGCACCATTGGTGACTCCACTGCTATGCCAGACAAACCAAAGACCTGTGGCGCTGTGGTATTGTTACATTTCGGCAGGATTCTGACTCAAAGGTGTCCACAGATGGTAGCTTTGCACCAGTGGTTCCTCAGCCAAGCACAAGCACCAAATGTCTGAACTTGTGGTTCCTCTTGTACTGAGCAAGATTACTGTTGCAAAAACACATCAACTCTAGGCTAAAACTAACCTTTCTCATAATGGTCTAAACCCAACTCACAGTCACTTTTAGTGGTTAAACAATCCAAAATTTGGGTTCACTATGACAGAAAAAGCAACAAAGGATCAAACTCTTGGCTGCCACAAGCTAGTTATCCGTGTGGTAACATTTGACACCTCCTGATTAAAACCAAAAAAAAAACAGAATGATCTTAAGACCCCACTTCATTGACTGCATTCATCATAGTAATATCACCACAGAACACTGCTACACTGGCTGCTCTATCCTCTGCCTACGCCCTTTTGGCAGTCACTGAGAAACTACATGCTGCTAGATCAGCCAAACTGTCATCGGTCCTCATCCTCCTCAACTTGTCTGCAGCATTTGACACAGTAAACCACAAGACTCTCTTGTCCACCCTCAGGAGTCTTGGAATTTTTGGAACAGCATGGGAATGGTTTGCTTCCTACCTGGATGGTTGCTCATATCAAATAACATGGAAGGGATTGACATCTGCTCCACACAGACTCTTTATTGGTGTACCACAAGGCTCAGTACTTGGTCCTCTCCTTTTCTCCCTCTATACTCACTGTCTTGGCAAAGTTATATCCTCACATGGGTTTTCATACCACTCGTATGCCGATGACACCCAAATTATCTTCTCCTTCCCTCCCTCGGCTTCTGTTGGATCTCAGCGTGTCTGGTGAATATTTCATCAGCTGAACCTCAATCCCAGCAAACTGAGCTGCTGGTCATCCCAGGTGATCCATCCCCAGCCCAGGACCTTGTGTTATGTCAGAACAACTCCATGATCTCCTCTTCAGCCACTGCTCACAACCTTGGGGTAACCATGGACAATCAACTGTCCTTTTCCTCGCATGTTGCTAATGTGACACGCTCATGTCAGTTTCTTCTGTACATCATCAGAAGGATTCAGCCATTTCTATCCACACAGGCTACTCAGGTGCTTGTTCAGTCTCTGGTCATTTCGAGATTGGACTACTGCAACTCTCTTCTGGCAGGTCTACTTCTGAAATTGCAAATCGTCCACTGCAAATGATCCAAAATGCAGCTGCACGACTTGTTTTCAACCTGCCTAAGTTTTCCCACACCACCCCACTGCTGCGTTCCCTTCACTGGCTTCCAATAGCTGCATGCATCAGATTCAAAACACTGATGCTTGCCTACAAAGCCAAGAATGGATCAGCATCATCTTACCTCAAAGCTCTCATTACTCCTCACACTGCACAGGACCTCAGATCTGCTAGCACTGCTCGACTGGCCCCACCATCTCTCAGGATAAAAGGTAGGTATACATCTAGACTCTTCCCTGTTCTGGCACCAAGGTGGCGGAATGAACTTCCCCTAGATGTCCATACATCGGAGTCTCTGACTGTCTTCAAACGGCAACTGAAGACCTACCTCTTCCTGAAGCACTTAAACAAGCCATTACTTTTCCCTGTTTTTATGCATTATGTTGTATGTACAATATTATATATTTATATATATATATATATATATATATATATATATATATATATATATATATATATATATAAAACCAGTGTTAATGATTTAATTGATGGAGACTTTAAAGCACTTTTGTACATCGGTCTGGATAAGAGTGTCTGCCAAATGCCAGAAATGTAAATGCATTCAAACTGAAAGCTTTTGCCCTTCTGCTGTATGGGAGGATTCTGTCCTCCCTGAGTTTGACTTAGGACACCTGTATCATGCTTTGACAGGTTTACCACTACAGTCACTCCCCACCTGCCACTATCCCTGGAGTGGTTTAAGCACACTTGGTAGGCCTCAGAATTGCCAAGGCACCAGTCCAGAAGAGGGAAGTGAGAATATGAGAATCCACCAGGAAGCCAGAACGAGAACCCACTAGATCTCGCCTCACCAGGTGAAACGATATAAGCAGGTGTAAGATGAAGAGTCTTTTCCAATAAGTACACATCCCAAAGTGGTTTATTCCTCTTATATCACAGCAAGATTTGCCAAGAATTATGAAAACATGAAATAATAAAGAATGGCATGCCCTACTTTATCTGTTTAAAGTCACATATAAGGTAGTGGATCAGTAAGTTACAGCTTGTCATGTTTACAGCTTTCTTGCAAAAGTTACAGCTTTAACTCTGGCTCTTACAAAACCCTGTCATAAAAAAAAATCCTTAAGCATTTTTTAATATGTTTTTCAAGATTACTGTCCCCACATGCCCTTATGTAAATTGTTACTATAGAAACGATCTGCACTACTGTCTGAGCTGCTGTTATAGAAAATGAATCTATAAAAAAAATCTCTCAAGACTCGAGAAATCAACAGTGCTCTGATTTAGAGGACGCAGGGATTTGAGTTTCAGCTCCAAGTTTGGCTTCAGAATCTAGTTGTTATGTAGCAGAAAATCTGTAGTGGTTATCTCTAGAATGTCATATCATAAATTCGCAGTAGCATAAGTTAGCGGCATTCTCATTTCTAGCTACTCTTCACTTATGCTGACCCGAAATGTGTGTTATCCCCACTGCTCGAATGAAAAAACTCAACACAAAACCCTACCATTTAGGACACAACTTTTAATCTCTTTCCAAACTTGCAAGTCATATTTTGGATTAAAAATAAATCAAAACATTCTTGCCTACAAACTTCTCTGGAAATTCTTAATGCACTCCTCGGGGTAGGAATTTTCCTTATCGATAATATTTCTGCCTGCTGCTCGGCCCTGATACGAAACCGTCTGCATGTTTAATGTCAACCTTTAACCTTTGGAGTGTTGTATTTCAGTTACTCCAAGGATGGAGTTACCTTAATGTAATAAGCTTTTGGTAGCTTCTAAACTGTACCTGGGTGAGGATACATTCAGATGGAATAGACACACACACACACCCACCTTCATCATCAAAGTCTTATTCCACAGGTAATGGGATTTAGGGAAATGCTCTAAAAGGTGTAGATAACTTTGCAACAGTGGTCAGACAAGTCTCAAAGCTAGTTTCAAAGCTAGCTTTGCACTAGAGCTATGAGGCTAACGTAAGCAGCTGTGTTTTTTTTAGTTGTGTTCTTTCTAATTATACCACATCACTGTTGAATTTTCGATTCTGATTAGTGGAATAAAACACTTCAGGATGTGATGATATATTTAAAAAATTATACATTTTGGATGGTAACAGTAACTCTGCCTTGCATCACACCACCCAGTCATTGATTATTTTCCTAGAACAGCATGCCTTTGCTTTATTCCTTAAATAACAGGCTGCTCAATTTATATAACTGACCGCTGTGGTCCTGTTGCTGTCTAAACGTACCAGTGTTTATGTTGCTGTGTAGTTTGCGATCTACTATATTTCTTAGCTCATAAAATCATTTAAAACCAGTATAATGTGTCAAATGAATGCCTTCTTTGGTAAGCAAATGTGTAATCAGAGGGGCAATGCAGAGCCAGCTAGTCATTACTGCAGTGTAATGGCTATCCGTTAGCCGCAACGACGTTAGGAGCACCACGTGTTAGCATTTCAGTGAGGCAACGTTTCTAATTATGCACCTACACGTGAACTGCTTGTAAAGTAAATAGGTCTTGAAAAGAATCTGCCGACACCCTATAAACTGAGACCCATTTGCCGTTTTGGTTCTCTTTCAGCCTTTGGAAGTCACCTTAATCAATTTTGAACACAGTCCTGACTGTGAAATATGGGGTAAATTTGTTTTCCTTTTCTGCACTGCAGAAGAGTTTTCTAACTTCTTACTAAATCATTCACCCAAGTCTGGGCCTTGAGGGCGGAAGTCAAAAAAATAGATATAAATGAATAAAAAGTACAGAGACTTCATATAGAAATAGTGGACTACATCTACATCATGGATAACGACTGTACAAACTAAATGTCTAATTTCATATGCAAATAAAAATTTAGAGACGAGAGAACCCAAAATTATGTGTTCCAGCACCAACATCCCTCTATTACTCCTGGAACAATTCTTTTTATCCAAGCTTCTGATGTCATCAGTGTGTTCCTCCTACACCTCCCTTTCTGGAGCCACTTGAAGATTCCATCTAGATTGCATTTAAAGTTTTCCCAGACCAGTAAATTTCCTGGTTTAAAACACTACCATTTGGGATCAAGCTCCATATGTTTCCTAAAAGGCCATGTATGATATACTAGGAAGAACAATATAATACAATTTGGCATTTTTTTCATCTGAGGTTCCAATAAAAAAAACTATAATTAGACATTTATTCTGCTTTGGGGATCAGTGGGGATCAGTGGATAGCTATCTAAATATTATATATGAAATACATTTTATTTACTCTAGATCCCTAACTAGACATGGAATCCTGTATTTGGAAATCAGCCATAATAGCTGATTCTCTAATTAAAATACCACTTGGATAGATGGATGAATGGATGGATGGATTTGCATTCTAGACAGTGCTCTGTTAGTTCTTGAAGTCTCTAGAATCATGATGAATCCAGATGACAAAAAGGAACGAAGGAACGAATGGACGGACGGACTATTTGCATTCTTACAAATTCTAAACGACTATGTCCAACTAGAAATACCTTCTAATTAATCCAAATTTTTGGGCACAGCCAAAATGCCTGATGTAGTAATACAATGAATAAGAGGGATGGATGAGCCAAAATGGAAGCAAAATCATCAATGATTTAATAATAAAATGAATTAGAAACATGAATTGAGGGATAGGTGAACGAATAGATAGAAACATGGATGACTAAATTCTAGAATACTGTGAAAAACCTCTGAGGAATTCCAATGTTTTTGAAAGGTCACCTTTGAAAGGTGAAGCCAAAATGGCTCACATTGTAATATTGAAAACGATGGATGGATGGATGGATGGATGGATGGATGGATGGATGGATGGATGGATGGATGGATGGATGGATGGATGGATGGATGGATGGGCATTCTAGACAAATCTTAAAATGACCATGATATTTCTAACTCTAGTATAACTTTTCCCAAGTCCAAATCTTTGTAGCAGAGCCAAAATTACCAATGGACTAAAATAAACTAGATGAATAGAATGGACAGATAAAGGCATAATCGAAACCTTTGGGGCACAGCCAGAATGGCAAATGTTCTAGTAGTCTAACAAAATAAACTAGATGGATGGACAGCTTCATTGTCTTCTAAGTATGTCTTAAAATATCTGTTTATGTCTAATTCTCCACCAATTAGCCATGAATTCTTGTCTTTGGGATATAGCCAATACTGGGCTTACGGTCTAGCATGAAGACTTTCTAAACATAAGCTCTAGGATTTGGGTCATTTCCTAAAATGCTGTTTTTTCTCTTCATTGGATAATGTGAATGTAGCATTAGCCAGCAAGGTCTGCAACGCTTTTGTTTTTCCACAGCAGGACTCAGGAAATGATTTGCCAAAGTTCAGAAGTCGAGCTCAGGCAACTAACAAACACAAATTGCACAATGGGGGAAATTATTAGTGCTGCTTCTAAATGGAAACAATTATGGAGGGCCCGAATGAGTGATGGTTTGGAACAAGAAGAGCGACACAGTTGACTGAGATTAAAAAGTAGAATTAAGTCATTCCTTAGGGATTTATGGCTAATCTCCATTGCCCACAAATATCACTCTTAAAGACACAGTTAAAGTTAAATTCAAAGTTCACATGCGCTGATCTCTGGGCATGTATAAATGTTACAGATGAATTAAAAAATACCAATTAAAGTAAAATCACTGTTTAATATATAGTGTTCGCAATCATAATTTATAAATAATCTAAAGTTCTCTGAAATTTTAAACTTTATATTAGCCAAAACACAAATACAACACTATGCCTGGATTATATTAGGAAGTAAAACTCCATCTAGGAGTTTTTTGTGATTGCTGCAGCCAGAAATGCTTGTTTGCTGCAACTTCTTTTGGGCAAAACTACTTGAATTGTTGAAATTGCAAGCACAATATTCATATTTTAATGAACTATCAGTGAAAACACATTTGTAATTACTCCCTAAGATAGCTGTACTCACGTTCAACAGATGTGAATTGAAGACATGTTGTGTCTTGTCCCAAATCAAGCTCAAATACACTAATTGATGGAGTTTTCCCCTTGAATACAAAAAAATAAAGATTGGCTCTATGAATTCTATGAATTTTAGACCAAGTCTTAAAATGGCTGATGCACAAATCTAGACAGAGTCCTTATAAAAGCATTTCTAGAAATGTCTCATTCTCTGATTACCTAGCAAGTTCTGTTCCCACTTATTGTATATTGATATAGTCTCAGTAATACTCAGTATACTGTAATGCATCTTTGTTCTAGTAAGGTTTTCGAGGCACACATACTCACGCTGACCTTTCATCACTTTGCAGTAAAATTTAATGTTTGATCCAGCCATCAGTGAAACACCTGTGAGTACATCTGTCCCAAATGTTAGTACTATAAATGATTCCTATCCAAGCTGACTGTAAAAACAAGACAGGTGTGGCAGATGGGTTACAAATGTGAATAAAACCTCTAAGTATACTCAATATGTCTTCATTCATTCCGAACTACCATCACTCAATCACATGGTAACAAGCAGCTGTCCTAAAATACACAGCTGTCTGAAGCAGCACACTACTGCACTAAATAGACTGTCAGAATGAGAGCATAATAGGTATATACATGAGATAGCATGACATCATACTGTATACCACATATTGTATCTATACACAGTATATATATATGACATATCAAAATACATCATTTACAGACTCAGAGGCCACACCTTCTTAACTGGACTTGACCAATACAGAGACCCACTTTCTTCACTGGGTCTGACAGATTCAGATGCCACAACATCTTCAAGGCACCTGATAGATCCAAAGGCCACACCTCTTTCACTCCTCCTGAAAATCTTAGATGCCGTGCCTTCTTTAATGGGCCTGACAGATTCAGAGGCTATACGTTCCTCACTGGACCTGATAGATGCAAAGGATATGTCTTCTTAACTGGGCCTGACCAATTCAAAGTCCAAGCCTTATTCACTAGAACCCGATAATGCAAAGGCTCATCACCTTCACTGAACCTGAGAGATTCATGGAAATATAATTGCTAGGCACAAAAGTCTCAGATTCCATGCCTTTTTCAATGGACCTAAGCAAGTCAGAGACCACACCTTCTTACACTGGACCTGACCAATTCAGAGGCCACACCTTCTTCACTGGACTTGACAAATTCAGAGACCACACCTTCTTATACTGGACCTGACCAATTTAGAGGCCACACCTTCTTACACTGGACCTGACCAATTCAGAGGCCACACCTTACACTGGACCTGACCAATTCACTGACCACACCTTCTTACACTGGACCTGACTAATCCAGAGGCCACACCTTCTTACACTGCACATGACCAATTCAGAGACCACACCTTCCTACACTGGACTTGACCAATTCAGAGACCATACCTTCTTATACTGGACCTGAGCAATTCAGAGGACACACCTTTTTACACTGGACCTGACCAATTCAGAGGCCACACCCTCTTCACTGGACCTCACCAATTCAGAGGCCACATTCTCTTCATGGACTTGATCAATTCAGATACCACACCTTCTTACACTGGACCTGACCAATTCACTGACCACACCTTCTTCATGGACCTGACCAATTCAAAGGTCACACCTTCTTACACTGGACCTGACCAATTCAGAGACCACACCTTCTTCATGGACCTGGCCAATTCAGAAGACCAGCTCAGAGGCCACACAGTCAATGGACCTGACATTTTCAGAGACCACACCTTCTTACATTTGACCTGACCAATTCAAAGGCCATGACTTCTTCACTGGGCTTGACAGACTCAAAGGCCATATTCTCATCACTGGGCCTGAACAAATCAGAGTCCACACCCTTTTCACTGGACCCTATAGATTCACAGACCACACTGACATCACAGGAGCTGATAGACTTAAAGCCCACGATAAGAGCAGAGTCAGGTGACATGAAGCACTCATTGAGGCGTTGATAAGAAAAAAACAACTCTGTTTGGGTTTAACAATTTATGGCCTTTAAGTGAGAGAAAATCCCAAAGCAGTGAGTGTCTGCAGAGACAGATGTCTGCTGTTCGGGTTAAACAGGTCGCTGTGTTGATTTTTTCTTTGCAGCGACCCAGAGAAAACATTTCTTCAGCAAGCTGACCTTCAGTTTTTCACCCGAGGAAAAACCAGAGCAGCCGCACAAGAAGAGAAACCCTTCAGTGAACTATTGACTGTTTTTATTTCATCAGTTATCAAATACTAATCCAACATTATACTGGAGGAAGAAACCATTCTTTAAGTTAGAGGATATTGTAGAATATCTGTGTCAGTACTTCAGTGTGTGTCCTGGATTAGCACTAGCATGCTCTCAGCACATTACAAAGCGGAGGGTCTGGATTTGTTTTTTTTACACAGGATAATGTTTACACAATCAGATTAAGGCTAATATAAATTGAGATATGTAATTATATGTAAATTGTATGCTTATATGCTAATATGGATTTGAACATCTGATTTTTGGACTGTATTAATTGCAGGAATGTTCACAATCTAGTGTGATTGTTTTAGCATGGTTCAGCCTTTCTGTAGCACTGCTCAGCATTTAAACCAATTAAGTTAATTGTGTGTGATGTTCTCCAGAAGCCCGCTTTCCTCCAGTCAACCTGTTTCATTACTACCCATATATATAATTAAATAAACTGCTGGACCAACTGCCATGAAACTTCTGTTAACTTACCATTTAATTGTTTAACCAAAAAAAACCCAAAATACACAGATAAAGCAAGGGAAATATAATATATCGTACATTCAAAGATCATTCGAATCATTTGTTGAAATGCACTGAAATGTCCTGAGTTATGAGTTCTGTAAAGTCAGTTCTGCAAAGCTGGTGGTCTTTCGATAAATCAACATAATAAGAGAATAGATGTCTCTCATCACCTTGCTAATATGTTTATTTTCTGACAGTCTCAGCATATCCCTTGGGTGGAATTAGAATCAAAACAGATAGACAGATAAACCATATGGTGACCTTGTGACTGTATATTTATTTTTCAGTCGCCTTGCAGAAGTGGAAAAAAAAAAAACAGCTTCCAGAACAAGTGAACGTATAGAATAGACATCCGTAACGTAACCTGTGAGGAATAAAATACTTCGCAAAAATTATTTCGCGACCTAAATAATCAAGACATGATGGTGTGCTAATTTGCAGATTTATTTATATTTCATACTTTGTGTTTGTTACATATAATGTTACAGAATATCCGTGAAGTTAGTTCTTGTTATCACTTACATTATAGCAAATCCGAACAAGTTAGTAAGACAAATTGCAGCTTGTTGATGACAATATGTAACTTATCCATCTCAGGTAGATATTATATTTTCAGATTAGCACATTAGGAATGATTCATGTGTTAATATAGTTCATATTTTTTTTCCAAGTGAACACTTGTGAGTGCAAGATGAAAAGAAAGCACAATATGCATGCACATTCCTGCTTTCATTTCTGGAGTGTGAAGTGAATCGTATGCTATCGTTCGTTAATGTTTATGACCGGATTATTTGAAGGCGCTCTCTGAGAAAAATAACTTTAGATTTTCAGCATGTCTGCAGCTGTCCAACAGCCAAGCTGTTCAAACAGCACTCAGAGGCGGCGACACTTTTATTGAAACAAAAACCGGCGTTTCCTTAAATACAATTTTCATGCCAAGAAGTGGACTGTTCAGAGACCTTGAGGTTCTGCATGATCTGGCGCAACAAATGCACACAGTGTGCCAAGGGAAACTCGAGTGTGCGAATGCTAATGTGCTAATGCTTAATTTTCTATTATCTCTTTTCAAAGCTAGCACTCATGGTAGTTGGTAGGCTTTCAACCTTTAAGCAGAGATTAGCTTAAAATAAGCATTCAAATGCATTCAGTGTTTTTCATTATTTTTTAGATTATATGGCTGTATCATAAAATCTACAGCATAAAATACAAATATGTGTAAAATTTACATGGAACAAACTAAGGAAAATGTGGGTTATATGTGGGTTATAACAGGAACAATACAAATACAACATACAACAATACACTGTCTTCCTGGTATGCTTGGGATTTTTATTCCTCCAGAATTCCAGATGTATTTCCATTAATTATACGAGCCTACATAAAGAATATTCATCATTCAGGTTACACTGAAATGTGCATGAATAGATTTTAGGAAATATTTTAAATAAATTAATAAATAATTTTAAAAAGAACATGAATTTTGAATTGCCATGATGTGCTCACCAACAGAATTCAACATTAAAGATCATGTTAACCCTTGTTTCAGGTTGCACACCACTGGGTAACTAAACATGTTACATAACACTATGCAACACAATTCATTGCTTTACAGTTTGACTAATTGGTCCATTGGACTGGATTGCTTTCTAACCATAAACAAGCCACTCCAGAGTCGGCCTCTGCCCAGTTATTTGGGGCGGATCAGAGTGTGATTGCCATGTTCATATAAAAACTAAACCAATGGAGAAAATGCACCAGGTTTTGAAACAAATGCTTCGAAAACACCATAACAATCAATATAAATGAGACAAAGCCAAGCACTGAATAAACACCTAATAGCAATCTAGTAAGTCTGGTAGTTAGAGCTGAGGTGATTAGCTTTCTTCACACAGTAAACATCTATCCGCATAGCAAAATGGACATAAACATAATCAATCCCTCATAAATCCCAGCTCTCAAGTTCTCCAGAATGCACATGCACTGTTGCTTAAACTTTATAGATGGAAAAGGTTGTAATGTTTGAACTCTAATAAAACAAGAACAAAACTAGCTGAATGAATCAACGATTATTTGTCATGACTAACTTTCCCCTCAGGAGTTAAGACTATTAGAGGCCAGCTTTAAGTCAAGATCATTCCAACTAATATAGATCACAGAGCAATTAAGTTATAATCGTGTTTAGAATGAAGTCCAATAATCTGTGCAATTATATACATATAATTTCCACATCTTGTTCATTACATATTATATTGGAAGTAAGTGAATGCATAGCAGTTGCTTTTAGATAGCCTGGGTTTTGAAATCTTTAAAAGCAATTTTCCTAAATAATTATTTAGAACTGAAACTAGTTACAGCTAAATAAGCTAATGTAGCTCTGTATTTTTGTGATAGTTATCCTGGAAGAGTGAGGTAATGCTTCTGGACATCTTGAATGTATGAATGGTTTTGTTAACTGCTACTGATCAGACTGTGGACTCAGATACCCATCCCAGTGAAAACACAGCTGCATTTCTGCCAATTTTGTTTCAGAGATTTGGCAGCATTTCCAATTCGTATAAATGATCCTCCTGCTGAGATCAGCCGAGGCTCTGCAACGTTTACCGCCAAACCATCATTAGTCAGCACTGAAGAATGTTTTCCCCCCTTTAAATGCGTAAAATGTGCAACCCAAAGGCCAAATGTTCCAAACCCAGAACTGTTCCAATCTACTCTTGCAGAGACTCGAGTTACATACCTGTTTATTAACAAGGCCATTCTTCAACATTTACCTACATGTGTCACCTTTCTGGCCTAATGGAAGGTCAATAATCCACAGTGGGGCTGGAGTGAAATGATAAATTCCCTTAGAGAATTACTCAGCATCATCCAGTCTTTCCTGTCATGATAAAAGAGTAAAGGTCACAAAGAAGTTTGAATAAATTGCAATAATACTTGATGTAAATCTCTGGTCTTCTGTGGATTTGACTGTGGACACAAGAGAGAGTCCAAAGACTAGGGATTACCCAAACATGTAGATGACAAGATAAATGAAATATGTAGGTACAGGTCAAGAGCTTGAGTTAAAATCCTGGACAAATACCAGAATTGGGAAAAAAGTGACTTGGCATGGTTGTTGGCACCAAACTCCTGATCCCCAAGGATCAGGATCAGCCTAGACTTGTGTATAAAGAATGGTGTCAAAAAAAATAAATAAAACAATGGAGCAGCAGGTCAGAGAGTAGAAATGCCTTGTTAATTAGAGAAGTCAAAGCTGACAGAAAGGCTATGGTAACTTAAAAAGAACTCTTAACAACTGTGATTTGCTGAAAAGCATTTCAGACTGCACAACAGATCAGGGCCAATGGGCTACGACAGCAGAAGACCACATCAGGCTCCAGTCCTCTCAGCCAACATGAATCTGAAGCCATATTGAGCCAAAACTGGACAGTGGATTGGAAAAAGTTGAGCTTTGCGCTTGTGCCTACTGTAGCCTGGGAATGCATAGGAATAGCAAGAATTCCATATTTTCCTGTCCATTAGAATTGCATTGTTGATAAGCATGTTCATTAATTAATTCTAACAATTTTTATTTGTATTTAATTATCATTTGTTAAACATATGGCATAATGGGGATGTACAGTTGGAACTGTTATATGTTATTATATTTTTCCCCTTCCTTGCTATCCTTGATAGCAAGTAGTTTTACTTTTTAGCTTTAGATCCAAAGGACAGATCTGAGAAATATTTCAAACTAACAGTGTTCAACACACACTAACCAGTGTTAGGAATCTCGTATATATAAAAGGCAGATCAAGAGCCTAAAAGATGGGAAATTATTAAATACACTATAATGTTAACTATATCTTGCTTCCAATGTCAGATCTGAACCATGGAAATTTGGAAAAGTATATATTTCTACCATCAGATACAATGAGATGCATTGAGTAATTCGGTGCCTGAGTCTGGATATTTAGATTAACTAATAATCACGAAAAACTTAAAGCATAAGACACATAAGGTAATAATGATTGGCAGGGATGCCAAGTGCCAGAGACTGGATACTAGATAGAATTTCAGTTCAATTTCTGTGTTGTTGGTGCTACCATAATGCCATGCACTATGAGACTCTTGTGTGAACAGAGCAGTTTTTGAGGCTATCGCTCCTCATCACTAGTACAAGTGAGAAGATATCTAACAACCACATAGATTAATCCTGAAATTCTATCAACAACCACAAGCATTAGTCCTGACGTTCCAACAAGAACCACAAGGTTTAGTTCTGACATTCTACCAACAACCATGAGCTTTAATCCTGACATTCCACCAACAACCACAATGTTTACTCCTGGTGTTTCACTAACAATCATGAGCTTTAATCCTTAGGTTCCACAAACAACTACAAGCTTTTTGTTTTAAAACCTTTAGTCCTGCATTGAAAAGAACACATAGTATGGGACACATTCACCTCATGGTTAAACAACGGAAATGAGAATGTTAATCCAATTCATCCCAAAGGTGTTCAGTAGGGTTGATGTCAGGGCTTGGCAAACCATGTCGTCATGGAGCTTGCTTTGTGCACAAGAGCATTGTCTACTGTACGGGGGCATTGCATGACATGTGGGTTGGTTAATGTACCCACTGTAGGTTAATCAAACAGGCTGAAGAAGCTACCTACTCCCTTAAAAAAACTGAAAGTCCTTCACTACCTTTCCTCCTAGAGGGTGAAAGTGAAATTGGCAATGTGCTGTCCCAAGATCACATAAATTCACCTAATCCTTGAGCCTTGTATTCAGGAAAATTGTCCTCAGCCAAATGTGACTATTATGTGTGGAATCGGGAGCTGTTAGTCATCAATGCAACAATGAAAGAAGACATGGATAACATCCCTGCAATAAAAGAAACTCTCTTAGAGAATCTACCAGGGGACATTGTGGCAGACAGAGATGCCAGCAACTGAATATAAATATCAGGATGTTGTCCTGAAGATACCACTTGCAGACTAACGGCCTTGAATTCCTAAGAAAATATGTGGATTGTAGCCATTTTCTGCCTTTTCCTAGGACATTGATCTGCAGGACTTACAACCCTTGTTCAATGTGTGCTTTGCTACCAATCCCAGTTGTCCCATTGGTCCAGAAAACTAAGGGAGGTCCTGGCAAGCAATGAAAAAATGAGGAGGCATGAACAGACCTGGTTAGCTGCATACATCCAGCTACAATACCAATAAATCAAGTCACAATCTCAGGTATTTTACCACCACCAGAAGGTGAATTTCACAATTCTTGAGAGTATTACCTTTTGGCAAAGTTTAAACATTTTATACAGGTCATGGTCACATACCTTCTGTAAAGACTGGCCTAAATAATTCATTCATTCATTCATTGTCTACCGCTTATCCGATCTATTCTTGGGTCACGGGGAGCCTGTGCCTATCTCAGGCGTCATTGGGCATCAAGGCAGGATACACCCTGGACGGAGTGCCCCCCATCGCAGGGCACACACACACTCTCATTCACTCACGCAATCACACACTACGGACAATTTAGAGATGCCAATCAACCTACCACACATGTCTTTGGACTGGGGGAGGAAACCGGAGTACCCGGAGGAAACCCCCGAGGCACAGGGAGAACATGCAAACTCCACACACACATGGCGGAGGCAGGAATTGAACCCCCAACCCTGGAGGTGTGAGGCAAACGTTCTAACCACTAAGCCACCGTGCCCCCCAGCCAAAATAATAATAAAATAAATAATAATAAAATAATTCATACCTGTTCATCATTAGTTTACTTTTGACTTTTAGTTTGACTTCTGTCTGGATCTCTGACTAGTCTCTAGATTCATCCTCTGGTTTTAATAATACTGCACCAATTGTGTTTGACTCTGACCTGTTTATTGTTAATGAGCATCAGGTTGTTGACTTTCCCGTTAATAACTCTCCAGCGAATGTGGTCTCATAACACCTCGGAGCCTTGTCCGTCACGTATGAAATCAAGATATTGCTAAGATGCAAATGACAAAAGACAAATCAGACAGAAATAAGCAAGAAAAGAAAGGCAATAAGTACAATGTTTGCAATCACACACTACTAAGTTGAGGATTAAATACTCAAAACTGCCCAGCGTAGCGTGAAGTTCCTCTGAGGTTTATTCTCAGAGTGTTACTATGAACTGTGAAGATGGATTCGCATTACTGTTAAACAAACATTTTTTAATCTTTTGCTGACACTCGGGACACAATAGTTTGATGAATGATAGGCCTAAAACTCAGACAGAGATAAACAGCATTCCTGAGAGAGACGACAAGCTGCTCTTAATTAAGTGATCCCGGGAAAAAGCTGTTAGCAAATTACAATAAAATAGATGGAAAGAAATAGAATGACTTTTTACTTGGCTTCACATTTTTGTTTTTTTGTTTTTTTTCCTCTGCAGATGGCTCCTGGGAGTCCAGCATATGAGAGAAAAACATGTTGAAAAGAAGAAAATAACTCTGCAAATAAATGACTGATCCTGAAAAGAACTTGCAGTTCAAATCAGTGGCGGAGCTGGAATTTCATTTCAGTGGAAAGATCTGGTTATGAGCTGGCTACAAGCAAGCTGACAGGCATTATTTCTCAGAGACATCACTGTATTTAGAATGACAGTGCCCCCAGTACCACACCCAGAGATGAGAACAGAAGACATTTGCCTTCCTGTCTTCACATTTAACTACCTACATTCATATTAACATTGACAGTATTGATTGGATAATAAAGTTATTAGTTATCACATGATCACTAAAGTCTAGCAACTCTGGCAAGATTCCTGCATACATATGAATGTTAAATTCTCGACTTTCACTTTTGACAGTGAGGCAAATTCATATTAATGAGTCTGCTTTAATATGTTTCATTTTTGACTGGTGACTTTTCTGTAAAGATATATTAATGTAGCATATTTTGAAGGAGTCTCCAGTGTCAGCAGTTTTGTGTTTTGTTTTTTTTATCTTAAAAAGAAAATAAAAAGGACAGCTTTTGAGAAAATGACTGTTTATAGCTGCTATAATGTCAGTTCTAACAGCAACTAACTGGTTTATAGATGTTCCACAACATAGAGTAACCATAAATGGACAAAAAAAATAATATAACTCCTATAACAGCATGCCTCATTGATCTTTTATTCAGAATGATTACGTGAAGCATCTGCACTGAGTGAAAATCTATTTAAAAATTTTGTGTTTTCTAAAACTTCCTTGGTAAAAGCATGACTAATGAAGTCAATAATGAACTTTTTTTGTCACAGCAAATATTTTAGCCATAAAATGTAATTTCTAGCAAGTTTGTCTCTTTTCTTATAGCTTGTTAGATGCTTGCCATTGTTGAGACAGGATTTCAAGTGCTTGTGTTTAATAATTTTTTTTAAGACAACCCCTCGTAAAAGTATCCACACCGGACGCTTCAGGTTAAGATCCCTCGCTCCGGTCACAACCTCCTGCTTGGATATATTTCTTCCTGAATGTCCTGGATGTCTTCCGTCCAGCCTCAGCCATCTTTTCCCTAGAGATGTGTTGTAACACGCACTCGTCTAGGATAGTTATGGCCTCCACCATCCGTTATTTAAAGTCTTTTTCATTCCATCTTTATTTCCCTGGGCTGGAGCTGTAGGGAATCGTGGATTCTTAATTTTCAGAGCTACTGCACCCAGATGAGCTCTTAGACAACAGGAGAATGGATAACAGATTTTGCTCTGGCAAACGTTCGCAGCATCACACTGAACTGCAAGCAACAGAGTTTTGAGCAACTGCATGAATTATAACGACAATAATTATTATACATTGTGCTTGTGCATGCTGTTTCGAATCTTCTCTCTGTGAGAAGTGTGTGCATGTGTGTTTGTTTTTAGAGCTATGAGCTTTTTAGCCTATTTCTTTTGTCTAGTATGTAGGACGATCAATTAATTAATTAATTACATGAGGATTATAGCAAGATGCAGATTTTTAAAATCCATCATCAGAAATTAAATTCTGGCAAATTATCTCAGATCACATAAAACCTCACACATTTTATCCAAACTAAAGAAAGAACACAACCTAAAAATTCTCAGCAACAGACATGTCGACTGCACTAGTTATTTATTTTAGTAATTACTCAGACGTTAGAGAGTCTAATTCTAAAGCTTGGATGTGTCCCAAAACCACATACCACCATAGCATAATCTCCCCAAGCACTAAATAAAATCGGCTTGACATTTGCTATGTGCTGAAATCATATTTTTATTACCACAATAATTGACTAACTCTTTCATTGTGGCTTAAACCACAAAGCTGTTGCTGAATGCTTGAATCTGATTGGTCAGAAAGTGTTAATTCAATTGTCTATCATACAAATTACTGGTTTAATATTAATACACATTCAAATACATGATTGTTGCTATGGAAACAGTGTATACAAGGGTTTGTGTGGTGGACGTGCCACGTGAACGTTTAAAAAGAGTAACTTAACTTAGCAACTTAAATGTAACTAAATGCATAAAAATGTTATTTGCTTTAAAGAATAAAACATGCTGTGATTGGATATTAAAGAACTTTAACAGAGGTGGTAACAGTAGCTAAGCATCATATCGGGTCGCATCCCAATAATGTGAGATACAAGCACTCTTACGTCGATAGATGCTTAGAAGGGAATAAACTTTAACTTTACAGCACAAAAAAGGGTCTACTTAAGCAAACATCCTCCCAAATGGCATTACGTTGTCTAACCAATTATTGGTTCAAGGGTCATGAATGAACTACAGTACTGCAATTTGGGACAAGACACTCAAGTCAAATAAAATTAAATTTATTCCTGACTTAATTAAGTAGGATTGTCACAGAATGAGGATTTTTTGAGATTTGACTCATCACTGCTCAGTTACATTCCTAATCCAGCCACCAGTTGGGTGTGTGTGTGTGTTGTGGGGCTTGTGGAAGGCTAAAATGGTTATGACATTAATAATATTAGCTTTGGCAGCTGCATGAATGTATGTCCTTGCTGTCACAGGAAGAGGAAGTGCTTACGCCAAGCAGGGATTTGTCAAGACCTTGAATCTAAACTCAGTTTCCAATAGAAACATTCATTCATTCATTGTCTACCGCTTATCCGAACTATACTCGGGTCACGGGGGGCCTGTGCCTATCTCAGGCGTCATTGGGCATCAAGGCAGGATACACCCTGGACGGAGTGCCAACCCATCGCAGGGTACACACACACACACACACACACACACACACACACACACACACACACACACACAATGGACAATTTAGAGATGCCAATCAACTTACCACGCATGTCTTTGGACTGGGGGAGGAAACCGGAGTACCCGGAGGAAACCCCCGAGGCACGGGGAGAACATGCAAACTCCACATACACATGGCGGAGGCGGGAATTGAACTCCCAACCCTGGAGGTGTGAGGCAAACATGCTAACCACTAAGCCACCGTGCCCCCCTCCCAATAGAAACAATGAGAGTGAAATTCTCCTTGTTAGATATTAACCATATTCGGCTATATCAAATCCTACCATGCTGTCGTACTGCACACTACCCAAATAGCACAAAAACAATAGACACAATAGCATCACTCTTCTAGATATCACCAGTTTAGGCCACACCCACTACTTATGTCACAGTGTTACACTGCTCCAAGTCGCACTAAATTATATATTTATTGCCCTTTTTTTTCTTTTTTTACAGGTTCACATACCTACAATATATAATCATGATGTCTGGTTTAATCTAATCAGTTACTGACACAGAAATCCAGTCACTGATCCAGGCAGCAGTATTTTTTGTGTTGTTTTTTTATACAAATACCGTCATTCTATTAAAACATTTATAGATAAAGTTCAGACAAAGGACACATTAGCCAAGAATGATCATTTACACATTAATGGGATGTCTCAGCTTCCCAGGGGCAAGTAAGTGATCCTGTATGTGTTAGGCCACCTGGCCAATTAGCAGCCCAGCTGAAGCTGCAGATTACACTCCTCCTTCTACCTCTTTAACGATGACATCACTACATTATTGACGGTGTAAAAAGTCCACCTGTTCCTGTAAACATTCACAAAAGAAAAAAAAACACTGCTGAATTTCCAATTCTGATACGTGAACTTTTCTGCGAGGAGACTTTTATTGGTATTTGGGAAGGAGTCTCCAGTCCGAGTGCTTTGTAGTCAAAAATGTTTGGGTTTTGAGGTTAAACTTTCTTTATAGACATTATAATTTAAGTGGACAACCCCCCAAAAAATGAAACCATGATTTTTTTTGTTATATTTGCTCAAAAAGGGGCATTGAGTACATAAAGTTTGTGTCAAAACTCAAGCATAGCAGTATTGCATATAAAGTTGTTCAATTAAATTACACATACTAACCACACCTCCTCAGAGAACTTTTTTTCCCTTGGTTACAAACAGGAGAGCGTGTGTTGACAGGGAAATACTGCGTGTTTGCCGATAAGGAATCCCAGACCGTGGAAGAAGAATTGCCACAATGACAGGAAAAGACAATCCTGCTAACACAATGTCCTTCATGGTAATCTTTGAGTTCATGTTAGTACAGTGTGTGTGTGTGTGTGTGTGTGTGTGGCACAGTTTCAAAGTAAATTTGAGCCAGCAACTGACGCATAGCGTTACAGGATTCGCATAACCCCAAGCACACATCCAAGAACTGTTTTTATTCCATAAGTCATGAAACATGAACGCATCGTTTTCTTTTGATGCCGAGATGCAGAGTTTGTGCTGCCGATCTGAAGCTGATTATTTTCCATATCCTGAAGTGTTTTCCATGTGCTTTTATACCACCACAATTTGACAGTGATTACAATTGTTTGTTTGTATTCAAGTTCGTAAGCCATACCAGCTTCAAAACATATTTTATTGATATTAATCAAACTTTCAATAAAATGTTGTGTGTTTTATAAAAATTGAATAATTTTCTATAAAATTTTGTATAAAAATTCTTACAAAAGGAGTCTTTCGAAGTGTCCAGGTGCTGTGAAAGTAGGGCAAACCAAAAATAATGTTTTATAGTTAAGTGAGTGTTACATTATTGCATTTTGGTGGTTTTTCACCCTTCAATAAACACCCACGGGTCAGCTCAGTGTGGCCTATACAGGACCTCATGAACACCGTTTGGTCAGGTCTAGATTTAATGTGGAAGATGTGTATTTTTCCAACTATGCAGTTCATTTTAAATAATCATCATTAAAGCATTCTTCCCATTCTGGCTTAAGGCCTAAAGGTGGGATCTGATTACAAAAAATACTTCACAGAAACCTCTGCTGTAATTGTGTTCAGTTATTAACAAATGTCATACTTAATATCCATTTATAGTTACATAACTTGGATCATATCAACAAGCATTTAGTCTCTTTTCACCTCTCTTTCTTGACGTATGCAGAAATAAAAGAAATGTGAGCCTTGAAAGTGCCTTAATTGTTCAATATGTATGTAATCAATGATTCTTTAATTTAAATACATTTAATATTAGACTTGGATTATGTACTTCCATTAATACCTGTATATGTAGTTGCTATAGAAACAATAATGTTTTGGAAACCTGGGATTCTGAATTGCAGTCAGATTTACTGTCAGCACTGCTATTAAAGAAAATAGGCTTTTTTTTTCCTGGATCATAGTTATGGAGGATTTGTCCATATACTCATTAGATCATTAGTGAGGTCAAGTTCTGTTGTTGGATGAGGTGGTCAGTGCTCCAGTTCATCTCAAAGGTGTTCAGTGGGGTTGTGATCAGGATAGTCTTTTACATTTACAATTATTTTTACAGTTTACAGGCAGATAACCCTTGGCCAGAATGACTTGCATTTATCTCATTTATACAACTGAGCAGTTGAGGGTTAACAGATTTGCTCAGGGATTTGAGTGTACAACTAACAACTTAACCACTTAGTTACCACTTCCCCAAACAATACAATTCAATTCAATTTTATTTGTATAGCGCTTTTAACAAAGAGCATTGTCTCAAAGCAGCTTTACAGATCATAAGAAACAATAAACATACAAACAAACAGTCCTAGATGCTAGACAAAATTTTCCCTAGGGAGCGAGCCTGAGCTGACTCAGGTGACTGTAGCAAGGAAAAACTCCCTTAGATGGTATTAGGAAGAAACCTTGAGAGGAACCAGACTCAAAAGGGAACCCATCCTCATTTGGGTGACACCGGAGAGTGTGATATGAACAATGTCCTTTCTGCATTAGTTGTGTGATGCAGATACAGCATGTGTAGAATGTTATGTGTAAAATTAATTAGGAGGTTGTTGTCATCCACATAGGGTTGGCAGTGCTGCTTTGAATACTCCAGTCCTCAGAAAGGATCAATGCTCGAATTCTGGCAAACCATGTCTTCGTGGAAGTGCCATGATATGCTGAAGGGTGTTTTAGCTCCTTTGTTCCAGTGAACTTTAATGCTAAATCATTCCAGAACACTCTGCGTTCTGTTCAGGTGTCCATATACTTTTGGTCATAGAGTGCATCAGTCAACATGGAAACACAGTACTGAATAGAGCTTTGTTTGTCCCCCAACTGCAATTCCACAAGAAGAGCGTGTGAGCGTATATTGGTCTTTGAAAACTTTTAAACCAATTTAGTTTAGCGCATGTGATGTTCTCCAGAAGCCAGGATTTCTCCAGCAGCTTTGCTTCATTAAACGTCATACACACAATACAAACAGCTAGAAGAACTGGCATGGTTTTTGCATCAACTACAACATTCGCTGTATAATGAATAATCATAATAATGAATAAAAAAAAGGCAATCAAAACAGGAATTGAATGTTTCTATGTCACCAAATGGCAAATGGGACACAGTTTGGGGTAATGACTGAATGATTAAATTTGCCAGATGTTTTCAGTGCAAATTGCAATGAAGTCAATGAGCAAGTTCGGGAAGATAGCGAAAGAAACCCCGTCTTTTTACTCACCGTTTACGTGACATCATTTGTGAAGTTCTACATCTTGGTCTCTAAAATAAAATAGACTGCAAAAATCAGTTCATACCTACAACAGATGTCTGACTATGTTTATTTTCTCAGGCTCTCACCATTTCCCTCGGGTGGAATTCAAATCAAAACCGTTAGTCCTAACCGTCCTCTATGTTACACACAAATAAACAACTCTTACTCACTTTTGGAGCAAAGCACCATTGAACGATCGATTCTGATTGCTCAGAATGTGTTGGTTCTTTTTCAAGAATAGAGGCTCGGAAAATCGCCAGAATTCAAGCAATAGGTTTCTGCTAATGCATTCGTTGTAATATGACATTGTTATTATGGTAACAGCCATAAGTCACAAGTCACGTGGTGAATGCTTTATGCACAATACTAATCCAAGCCTAATGATAAACAGATTTTTTTTTTTTTTTTTATGTAAATGTGTTGAAATGGTCAAGGTACATTTAACAGTATCAGCGCTTGGTAACAGTCAGGGAAGTTTCCAAATGAATAGCTTTGTGCTTTCTTGATAACAATCATCACTGAAGTTAATACAATTAAAAAGAGAGAGAGAAGGGTTAGCGGGAACAACCGTTATAACATAAGTGCTAACAGGAAGTAGCTTCTTTCTACTTTTTTATATTGTAAGAGGAGTGAAACACTTAATGGGATGTGCCATTATTGTAAAAATAATCCATTTTTGGGTAATAACTCATCTTTATCATTGATCATTTTCCTATATTGCAGAGTAATCGCTCAATGGAGGAAAGCTAATAATGATAGCAGCTGTGAACATGAATTCTTCATGTGTATGTAGTATGTATCTCTATTAGATATGATGTAAGCCCTAGTTCTTACAGTAGTCAAAGTATTTGGTATAATTAGTGCACTCTTCTTGTTCATCACTCATGGGTTTTAAAGAAAAACACAAACAAAACAATTCCTATTATCTCCTGAAACACTCAAGGCTAAGCTGCAAATCAAACTCTCTATCTGTCTAAGCTTGTATTCATTATTAATAAAACAATTATTTTTATGTAAAACAAAGTTGTGTGGAGAGACCTTGAGAGGAAAAAGACTGAACAGACAACAAAATCCGCAACAGGAGTCACGTCTAGAGCTCAAAAATCCTCTCAGCCACACCAATCAAAGCAAGCTAGGATTAACGTTAACGTAGAGTCTTAGAGATACAGATAATCCTGAGCTGATATAATCCCTCAGTTCATTTATGAACATTGTTTCCAGTTAAAATGATGAATTGTATCAGTTAAGTATCAGGATTAACACATTTCTGAAGTATCATTATGCACTTTGGGATTTTTTTTTACCTCAGAACTTTTTTCGAAAAAGTTAGCATAGCAGCTCGGAAGCAGTGTGTTTACAAATAAGATGCTGGCTAGATTCAAGGTAACACAAACATCCATCAACAGCCAAACATTCCCTAATACTTTCTTTTTTATCCACAGCTTACACTCAACACAAGGAAATTTCTCATATAGACAACTTTTTTGTTAAAGAAAAAAAATACAGACAGGAGCCATGTTGTTTTCACTTCAAGTCAATAATCACACAGCTCTTTGCTTGTGCCATTTATTTGTCCTGCTCCTCCTCTGCCAAAGCTCCAATCACACTCCTTTAAACGTGGAGCCGTTTGTTTTGGTGGAACACGGTTTATTGTTTTTTCAAAATCCCTGAGTATGTAATGTTCCAGGAGATTAGCATTTAGCCTGAGTTATGATCTGTACATGAACTGGAATGTTCCAGAAGCTCAAAAAGGCTAATGCAGAACCGCTTTATCAATCAGCAGAGACATGGAATATATCAGTCAGCACTGATTCAGATATTAAAGCCTTTACAGTATATAAAACACACACACACACACTTTTTGTGCCACATATGTTCACTTTACCATACACACACCTCATATTCTGAACAGGCATTTGCAGCAGCACACTTCAAACACACACTTGCAGCTCATATATTAAGCACACACTCTGCTAAAAATAAATTAATATATAAATAAATAATAGCAGAAGTGATTATCTTAATGGTTTCCAGTAGACATTTTTCCATCAGGCACGGCTGGAGCATGTTGGCAAAGCAGACAATTGCCAGGAACAGTGCTTCAACAGCAGCAGCCTATTTCTTTTTTTTTTTTTTTTTTGCAACAAGTAATTTTAGCAAAGCTTACTCTTTTGTGCTTGTTGTGTAATATCATCATACATTCCTGCTCACTTTAGCATTTGTCGCTAATTTGTCAGCTTAGATTAAGATGAACTAGCTGCTGTTACTTTCTAACATTACTACTATTTGCTGAAAGAACAGAGCTAAGCAGCAAACTCAGCTAAGCCAGCTACATATTGTACAAGGTTAGCTAAGCAAGCTACATAAGCTATGAGGTGGAGCTACAAGGAGCTACTAGGTTAGCTAAGAAAGCTACTTAGGCTACAAGGTGGATCTACAAGGTTAGCTAAAAAAGCTACAAGAGCTAAAATCATTTTGATTTGGAAACATACTTCATTACTTGAAGTGTCTTAACCTTTATTACTCTCTAAAATTCATTAAGATTTCTCAAAACTGAATAGACAAAGTGGTTGAGGATTTTTTTTTTTTACTATAATCTTTTTAACAAAGAACAAACATAATTGGATTAGCTTGCCTCCTAGCAGTTATGTAGCATAGGTGAACTAGCTAATGAAGCTAAATTGAAAAAAAAATTTTCAAGTGAGTAGCATCTAAACACCATCTCAACAACCTTCCAAGCTTAGCCATGAGGCCTCAACTTCTAACCAGATACATTAGCATCCTAACACAGACAGCTAAATTATGTTTTGTGGGTTTGGCTTTGCTAGATGAGTTGTTGTTGTTTTTTATAAAGAATTGGCAAACACATAATCTGTTTAACTATTATCCAAGCAAATATCTAGCATAGGTTACCTAGCTAATAGCATGAGCACATTAATAATCAATAAAAAAAAAAAAAAATTAACAAAACTTCTATCTGGATGAATTACAATGAATTAGATCTAAACACCATTTTAACTCCATGCTTAGCGATGAGACATCAAATCTTAACTGCTAACCAGATATATTAGCATCCTAGCAAAAAAATCTAAATAAAGTTTTACTTCAAAAGTAATGATAAAGTAAACAAAAAATTGAACTAGAATTGTTAACTAGCATCTAACCAGTTAGCCAGCATAGGTTAACTAGCTAATAGCATGAGAACATGAATGATTTAGCTAAATTGGAAAAGAAACATTATCCATACACAAAAGTCTGAAAATGTTAGGAATTTTGGTATCAAAAGACTGACCAACCTTTCAAGCTTGATGAGCTTCCAAGACATGAGGCCTTCTAATCAGATAAATGAGCATCCTAGCATTCATTCATTGTCTACCACTTATCCGATCTATACTCGGGTCACGGGGAGCCTGTGCCTATCTCAGGCGTCATTGGGCATCAAGGCAGGATACACCCTGGACGGAGTGCCAACCCATCGCAGGGCACACACACACTCTCATTCACTCACTCACGCAATCACACACACTACGGACAATTTAGAGACGCCAATCAACCTACAATGCATGTCTTTGGACCAGGGGAGGAAACCAGAGTACCCAGAGGAAACCCCCGAGGCACGGGGAGAACATGCAAACTCCACACACGCATGGCGAAGGCGGGAAACGAACCCCCAACCCTGGAGGTGTGAGGCAAACGTGCTAACCACTAAGCCACCGTGCCCCCCCCCCCCCAGCATCCTAGCAAAGGAAGCTAAATAAAGTTTTACATCAAAACATGAGCTGTATCTAAATGAGAAAAATTATTATGCATACCTACAACATTTCAAAAAGTCTGTAAGTCTGGGAAAATTGGATCAGTTGCAGTAAATGGCATCTAAACACCATTTCAACAACCTTCCAATCTTAGCCATGAGGCCTCAGGCCTTACCTTCTAACCAGATACATTATCATCCTGTGGAATTTTGTCATTTTTGTGTTTCAGTGCTCTTTGATGTAAATCAAGTATTGTGTCCTTGTTCTTCTACCATGTCTGGTTCATTCTATTTTTTTCTGTTAAACAATGTAACCGGAGGCCATGTTTGTTCACATGATAAAATCCCACTCTCTGATTCGTACAACACAGGAAATTGTTGATGCAATTCTTCCAGATAGCATGGTTCCCCGTTTCCATAAGGAAGTATTCAGGGCTTTAGTTGCTAGTGATGTTAGTTTAAAATGTTGTGTATAAAAGCCATTGGCCAAAAAATTTTTATTATTGTTTAGATAAGCCTTCTAGATATCCATCCTCGGGATTTATGAAGAAAAGTTCTCACAGCAGCTTTATCTCTGAAAGTTTCTCTCTCTTTTACATATATAATATGGATTGTAATGAGTGTGATGTATTAGTGAAGGGGACAAAGGTCAATTGTGTAGTGACAAATAGCCCAATGAACTTAACTATCTCTCCCTCCTTACACACACACACATACATACAACCCAACCATATACATACATACATACATACATACATACATACATACATACAAGCCTGTACACACACACACACACACACACACACATTTAAACAAGCTTAGTGTCAGACTATACACACCTTGGAGCTAAGAGACAGATAGATGTCTGGCTTCAATCTGCCCCATATGCACACACACACACTCAGGCATACATTACAGTCTACTAAAAGTTACTACACACACGAAAGAACATCATCAAATCAACAAATCAGGAGAACAAAGGCAGTTTATTTAGACCAGACAATAATGAGGTTTCCTGGTGTGTGTGTGTGTGTGTGTGTGTGTGTGTGTGTGGTGTGTGTGTGTGTGTGTGTGTGTGTGTGTCTTATGCCTGATAGGAAATACTCAGTGTGACAAGTCACGTCTGGCTTCAATCCCACACATACATATACACACACAGAGAGAGTGAGAGAGCGATAGAGAGTTTATGGCAATATTCTGTGTGTTTGTGTGTGTGTGTGTGTGTGTGTGTGTGTGTGTGTGTGTGTGTGTGTGTGTGTGTGTGTGTGTTTTAAAGTACTAAAGACAAGAGCTTGCACTTTCCCCTGTGTTTTTTTTCAGTGGTGCACTACTGCTTCCATCTAGTGGTGAGATGAACACTGCAGGGTCATGAGTGCAGATTTGTCCTGATCTCCATCACCAATCATTACAACTAAAACAGAGAGAGAGAGAGAGAGTGAGAGAGAGAGAGAGAGAGAGAGAGAGAGAGGCAGAAAGAGAGACAGACAAACAGAGAGAGAAAGAGGCAGAAAGAGAGCCAGAGAGAGAGAATTGTGACAGACAAACAAAAAGAGAGAGGGAGAGGGGGCAGAAAGATAGGCAAACAGAGAGAGACAGAGAGAGACAGCAAGATGGAGAACTGGAGAGAGAGAGAAAGAGAGAGAGACGGACAGAAAGAGAAAGTGAAAGACAGACAGACAGAAAAGGAGAGAGAGAGATTGGTAACTGAAAGAAAGATTGGAACTGAACAGAGAGAGAACAGCTTGAGCAAGTTATACATTTCATCTGAATTTATATTTATACTCTGGGCCATTCTGAGGTCAGCTTATGCCACAACAAATTGACTTGTGAGAAGACGAGGTTAGAGCATGCATACGGAAAACTGCTCCCATTTAACACTGGTGAAGTGTGTGTGTGTGTGTGTGTGTGTGTGTGTGTGTGTGTGTTATTTGGCTCAGTAAGCCTGAGCCTTCCCATTGGGAACAGAGTGTTTATTGCTGTGGGCAGACTCCAGTGTCCAGGCTTAAGTGAACATCACATCCTCACATTGTATCAGCTTCATCATGAATAAACAATGACAAAACTTTTGGTATGCGTGCACAAACTCTGTATTCTCACTCCACTCACTATTGATATTTGTGACTAGAGGAGCTCAAATAAACACTCTTTACATCCGTGATGAGCTGAAAAGTATCTGAAAACAAACGATATATCAAACCGTGAGGCAGCTGGGCTACAATTTGAAGCTACAGTGGGTACAGGATCACCAAATCCGGACAATTAAAGGTTTGAAGAATGTCTTTGAACCTGTAGCTGTATCTGTATCTCACAGTAAATACATAAGAAATTGTTCAGCATAATGGATTTCTTTATATTATTTTGACTCTAATTCATATCAAAGTATCATTTTAGCTTAAATCAATCTTTCTCTCTCACTCTCTCTCTCACTCTCTCTCTCTTTATCTATCTATCTGTCTGTCTATCTATCTATCTATCTACCCTATCTGTCTATCTATCTATCTATCTCGTTCTGTCTCAGACACACACACACACACACACACACACACATTTTCAACTCTGTCAGATCTACGTGGCTGCACACAGGCCAAAATAAATGCAACCCACAGAAGCCTCAAAAAAGTCTCTTATTCCACACTTTCTTTTTCTTTCTTCTTTTCAAGCCACCCGCTCATGAATCATGACACGTTAAAGAGTGCAGCATCCTCAAAGCCAGTGTGTGTGTGTGTGTGTGTGTGTGTGTGGTCCCTCCTGATAGCAATTTACCAAAAAATGATGATCTATTGTTACACTTTTTATCATTTTTAATGGATTTTTAGAATGGCAGAAATTAGGAACTGGACCACTCAGAGAGCAGAATGTAGTCAGGAATCTGGGTCAGATAAACCATGTGAATTAAATCTGAGCATTTGGATTGGGGTAGAACCAGTATGTTTTCCGTGGCATGATGTTAACACATATTCCGTAGTGAATAATGTGCTGATTTCAATAAGTACGCATAGATTTGAGGATGGATGATGGCTTACTGTTGGGAACATTTGCCTCAGTCTTTCAGGGTTAGACATTCGAGTCCTGACTCTATACCCTCTGTTTCAGGGGTTTCCTTTGGGTCCTTGGGTTTCCTCCCCAAAGTGCGATGACATATGTTGTAGGCTGACTGGTGTCTCTAAATTGTCCATACTGTGTGAGGGAGTGTTTGTGCCCTCTGATGCATTGATACCCTGTCTAATGCCCTGAGTCTTCTGGGATAGATTCCAGGCTCACTGCGACCCTGCGTGGGATAAGTTGGGGGGGGTCGGTAGCTCAAATGGTTAAGGCTCTGGGTCATTGACCAGAAGTGGTGGTAGCTCAAGTGGTTAAGGCTTTGGGTCATTGGCCAGAAGATCTGGGTTCAAGCCCCTGCACTGCCAAGCTGCTACCATTGGGTCCTTGAGCAAGACCCTCAACCCGCCCCCCTCCAGAGGTGACCCCAACCCCCAAGGATTGGATATGCGAAGAACGGATTTCACTGTGCAGTAATGTATATGTGACAAATAAAGACAACTTAACGACTGAAATTGAGAATGAGTAAACTAATTCATTGATTGTCTATCGCTTATCCGAACTATACTCGGGTCACGGGGAGCCTGTGCCTATCTCAGGCGTCATTGGGCATCAAGGCAGGATACACGCTGGACGGAGTGCCAACCCATTGCAGGGCACACACACACACACACACTCATTCACTCACTGCGGACAATTTAGAGATGCCAATCAACCTACCACGCATGTCTTTGGACTGGGGGAAGAAACCGGAGCACCCGGAGGAAACCCTCGAGGCACAGGGAGAACATGCAAACTCCACACACACATGGTGGAGGTGGGAATCGAACCCCCAACCCTGGAGGTGTGAGGCAAACGTGCTAACCACCAAGCCACCGTGCCCCGAGTAAACTAATTGATTGATTTAAAATATTGTAACAGTGTGCAAGTCAAAAATCCAAAATCAGAGGTGTTAATCAGGCAACGGACAGAAAATGGTCGATGCAAAACACAAACACACAGAGCAAATTGACAATAGTTGAGCATATACACAATAATCAGTAAATAGAAAATGAAGGAAAGACTTTACGACTAGAATGCCGAAAAAAAAGCGTTTTGACCAAATGTTTTATTCATGAAGATCATCTTCACAAATGAACACAATTTGTATGAATTCTGAAGTATAATTACAATCAGCAGAAGTAAAAAGCTTCTACAAAGTAAAAAAAAAAAAAAAATCAAAACAGTCACGACTTCAAGGTCACCCCAACTCTAAGGCTCCACTTTGCTTTTTCAATTTTCTACGCCTTTTTTGTGTGACACTCATTTAAACACACACACAAATCTCACACTGTGAGTTTAAAGCACCGATCGTTAAAAAATAAGATCTCACATTACCCTAGTTCAGCATTATCATTATAATAGATGCTGATGTTTAATTAAAAGTGAAAGCCAAAAATTCTGATCGTGATTAAAACAGGATTAATTACTAATCTTGAGGCTTAGGATTTCAACACGGGCAGCCAATTTGATGAAAACACAATCATAATTGTGCACAAGTGTTATTTAATATGAGTCTTACACGCACACACACACACACACACACACACGCACCCAAAGCTTATTAACACTGCCCTGTAATCATGCAGTAGTGACTCTGTTGAAGAGGATGTGATATCACTCTGGAAAGCGAGCGAGACGAGCAAAAAATTGAGTATGTAAAAAAAAAAATGAGTCATGTTTTAAAGGCAGCCAGAAGCTACATGGAGATTTATGAAGTCTGAATGCAGAAACCAGCAACTCTATACAGAGCTTGAGCAAGCAAGCAGAGCAACTGAGGGGCATCCAGAAAGAAAGAAAGAAAGAAAGAAAGAAAGAAAGAAAGAAAGAAAGAAAGAAAGAAAGAAAGAAAGAAAGAAAGAAAGAAAGAAAGAAAGAAAGAAAAAGAAAGAAAGAAAGAAAGAAAGAAAGAAAGAAAGAAAGAAAGAAAGAAAGAAAGAAAGAAAGAAAGAATAAATACTTGTTATAGAATGTGATGCATTTCTAATAATACATAAACACATAGAAGTCTTTTTTTCCCTCCGTCCCCCAACATCCCTCTCCCCTTTGCAGTCTTTTTCTACCTTTTTCTGTCTCTTTTGTCTGTTCCAACATTAAATGAGAGCCTCCTGATTCTGATTACCGGCTTTCTGAAACAAGATCCACTCGCTCCATAAATGCTGAGCGCTTCAGAAAAACAGAACCTAGATCGAAGACAAGAAACATCACACGATGCCAGCTGGACGAAACTCACTAACACACACACACAAAAACACACACACACACACACATACACAAACAAAACTATACAGGACTACACTGAATTCTCTTAATGTTTCTGAATTCCTTCATTTAAATCATCTGATTCTCTGGAATACTGAAAGTTAACATATAGCGTTAATGTTCCGAAGTACAAAATTATACATAAAACATACCGTAAATTCATATAGAAACAATGTGTTAAACTGAGTTCAGTGCTCTTATTATGGGTAACCATGGCAACAGAGCAAAATGGTGACTACTAGATAAATATTAGAGCGATAAAATATAAATCACAATATAAAGATAAAATTATATTTTAGTAAAGTAACCAACAATGAGGAAATTTGCAGTCGCAACAACAACACAAGAGCAACAAGGAAGACTTGGCAGCTCACAAGATTTAGAAGTCCTCAAATAAGAAAGAATGAATTTACATATACACAACTCTCCAAGTTAACTGTACATAATATTTTACAAGGTGTCAAGTTTAAAAAATGTACGTTAGAGTAGATGTGTGAGAAACAATTGTGGTCATAAAAAATGTCATAAAAATAGAGTGGCAGTGTGTCAGAGTGTAAAATATAATATGCAGTGACACTATGTAAAAAATGTGTTGTATAATAAACAGTGTAGTAGTGTTGATGTTGGATATGCAAATCCTGGGTTATCATGTTCCACGTTTCACATTGCTCATACTTTACCTGGAATTAACAATTATTAATCCTGACTATTCGTTATCCCTTTCACACTATACAGTACAGTCCTAAACCCTGGCTTAATGTTCTTCTTATTTGTATATTGGCATTTGCATCTACAACCATGACTGGTTAACTACAGCATGCTACCACTTCAAATAAAATTGTCTCAAAATTTGGCACCAATGAGGAAAGAAATAAAGGACAGGTCTGGTGTTCTGCAAAGCCTTAATGAAGCGAGCTATAACACGATAACCATCAACACTGGAATGGTGTAATTTGATTATTTGCCAATATGAATGTGTTTTATTGGGCCATTTGCAAAATACATAGAAAAATGTATTTCCTGATCGACCAGGAAACAAGTTATCACTTACGTTAAAGCAGAAGTTAATGGTTAAGGCCCTGGGTTTCCAATCAGAAGCTTGAATGTTAAAGCCACTCTGACATTTTTGGGCCCTTAAGCAAGGCCTTTAACCCTTTCAGCTCCACATGTTCTGTATTACACCTGACCCTGTGCTCTGACCCCAACTTCCTAACAAACCGGTATAAGCGAAATAATTGCACTGTCCTGCAAGAAGCAAGGAGAACCAAAAAAACCAAACATTAGACTTCTCCATTCTGTTATCCACTTCTTCACGGCATTTTATCCAGTGTTCTGCCTAGACGAAATGAGGACGGAAAAATTCTGTTCAGCTGCTTATTCTCAAAAGCGTGAAACAGCCTGATGTCATGCAAAGCTGAAAGCCATGAGTAGGAAAGAGGAAGGAGCTAAAATCAGACCAGGTTAAGCAAATAATTGTGCAGCTACTAGTTCCATTGAGTCCATGAGCAACACATCATGCATCATTAGCTAGAAACGAGCTGCAGAATAACGCTAAACCTGATCTGTATAAGCTTCGACTGAGTAATGAAGATGTTGCTGGTGGAATTATTTATTTTGCCATGCATGAAGCAGATGTATTTTGCTTTCCTTTCTTTGTTTGGAAGGATAATTTTCCAAACAATAATTGACTTGTAATGCAGTGGGTCTCAATTTCAAGTAAGGGGTCACACCAGACATTTGCTTCACTGTTTTATTGACCAGGTGAAGCAAAGATCTGCTGTGTTTTCATTAGGGTAATTAAACAATGAACAGCTAGGGTAGGTAGGGTAGGTAAACAATAAACAGTTAACCTTCGATAACTAGCAAGTGTGGGCACTACTTAAGAACCATACAGGATAACAAATCAGGGTTCACTTGGAAGAAGACCCCTGAGTTTTGGTGGACCAGCTATTTGATGGACACTCAAAAGTCCAAACTGCCAAACTAAAAAAAAAGTTTAATAGGACCACACAGTACCTGTGCATGCTCATGCAGGCAAGAACATTTAATCCTGACTTGGTACATTTCATAGTAGGTAAAATGAGGTAAAGTTCTTCCATCCAAGACTCAAATCATCAATGAATCATCCTGATACTGGTTCATACATTTACGGCATTTGGCAGACACCCTTATCCAGAGTGACTTACATTTATCACATACAACTGAGCAATTGTAGGATAAGGGCCTTGTTGGTCCAATACCTTTACCACTTCCCTTCCACTTCCCTGGTTCAACGGGTCACGGACTAAGAACACCATCAGTCTTGTCTTGGTTGGTTCAAATGCTAGATTAAGTACTTCAGGAATAGGTAGGTCTTTAGACATCATTTGAAGACAGCAAGTGACCCAGTTGTTCGGACCTAGGGGAAGTTCATTCCACCACCTACAGTACTTGCCAGAAATAAGAAGAGTCTTGGTATATCTTCCTTTTACACTGAGAGATGCAGGCAACAGTCAAGGAGTGCGGTTGGATTGGAGGGAGTGTGGGGTAGAGCAGAGAGTGAGAAGAGCTTTGAGGTAAGTGGGTGCTGGTTGGTTATAGGCTTTGTAGGCAAACATCAGTGTTTTACAGGAAGCTAGTGAATAGAGGGTAGCAACAAGGTGATCTTGGGAAGGTTGAAAACAAGCTGTGCAGCTGCATTCTGGATCTTTTGCAGAGGTCACATGGCACACAGAGGTAGATCTGCCAGGAGCAAGCTGCAGAAGTCTGGAATCAAAATGACAAGGGACTAAATGAGCACCTGAGTGGCCTGTGTGGATAAATATATATGGATCCTTTTGACGTTTTAAGGAGAAAACGATATGAGCATTTCAGATTAGCAACGTGAGAGTTGTCCAGGGAGATCACAAGATTCTGACATGTAAATGAATCACCAGGGATGAACAGCAGTTCAGCTCTCTTACTTTCAACTTGAGTCAGTCGATGGTCTAATCTTTGCCTTCCATATCTGATTGTTATAACAAAATTACGTATAAGAAATACTGAATCATTAGTTAGCACAAGCTCTGTGTATTCTTAGACGTGTATAAATGTTTGCTTAAACCAAACCAAAACTACGAAACTCCTACCAGATTTACAAGTTTCAGAAACACTGATTTTCTTCACCAGCCTACACTATGTTGATAAATGACTCATAAATTACTATTATTATATTCTTTTTTTAAGGGTACCATTACTTATGGGCTAATGGAATTATTTCTTTTAATCTATCGATTTGTTTCTGATTTTCTGTAGTTTGAAGTTACTAAGGATAAATATAAAATATTTAAGAATCAGTTTGTTCGTATTCGGATTGATAAATGAGTCCCATCAGTTTTAATTCGATTATTTTCAAGTCTTGTGTTTTTGTGTTATTTTAGCTAACTGAGTGCACCGAACGCATTACATTCATTAGACATTCATTTAAAAGAAAATATAAATCACAAGCATAAAATATGATCTCCGTCAGACGGCTGTGGTCCGATATCTGTAATGGATTGAAGAAAAAAATAACGAACCTGCTCACTGTGTGCTGTGCCAGTGACAGCAATGAGGTTAATATCAGTGGTTTTATGATTGCTACCCCTCCTACATATGAGCTAATCTGCTGGCAGTGTTAGCCGTAGCAACTAGATCAAGTTCTGTAACAGAGCGAAGCACTCTTCTTCTAGATCGCTCACACAAGTACTTTGCATGAACATTCCCAAGAAAAACAATTCAGTGAGGTCAGCCCTATGCTAAGCTTTCACAAAAAGCAAAAAGGTATGCGGGCTAGCTATCAGATTTAGTTTCAGCAGATTCCCCTTTATCACAGAGCAAACCCTCTAGGCTGCTAGCTGGCTAAACACACAAGAGCTTTGAAAAGACGTGTGACTGGAAGCTGCCCAATTTTTAAAGCCTATAAAATACAAAGCAAGCACGCTAGTACTATAGCGTTGCCATAACAATTGGAAAGACCACTGGGACAAAACCAAACCAAACAAACACTGAGATTATTTTTGGCTTACGAATAAAATTCACATCAGGACACTTGTCTCAGGTGAACTCTTTTCCACACAGTCATCAGTCATTGTTGCAGCTAAAACTCATCCAATCATGAGGAAGCCATAAAATTCATCATTATTGCTAATTCATAGCTGCTCAGTGAAACTTCCTCAGGTCATTTCATTTCAAATTCAAGATGTTGTTTTTTTCTTTTTTTTAGCAAACCTTACCTGATATTTGCTTCATAAATGGATTCGTTTCTGTGTAAACGCATTGTCGAAGAAAACTATTCACTATGCTAATACAATCCAGATCAGAGCTTGAGAAGTTGATAGCTTCTTTTTTTTCTCTTGAGACATCTGATTTATGATGTGTCTAACTGCATCGTTTACTTTAATTAACGCACAATGTTGTATCTGGTGGTCTGCCACATTCTTGTTCAAGAATAGTAATCAGATCATAGAAGATATGTCGGAATTATGAAGATACGTACAGTGGCTTGCAAAAATATTTAACCCTCCCTCCCTGTCCCCCAAGGAATTGATCAGATTGTTTGACTCATGTTCCCTTACAAAGGATTTTCATAATACAGGTCAGCAAATCTTTCAATCCAAAACTAAAAAATGCTGCTTGCGTGAGTATTCCACCCTTCCACGATCCAGAAGCTCCAGATTAGGTATAGGTTCAGTCTTTCATTCCTATCAACCAGGAGTGATTCCACCTGTTTAATCAGTTGATCTTGGGTTTCATTAGTCAGGTGTGGCTTCTTCTTGGTTGGAATGAAAACCTGCACCCATTCCTGAGGCATTTTCCGGATGAGACTGGACAGCTCTGGTCAGGATGAAAGATATTGTTTTACGCAGGGCTTTAATTTGCTTCCAGCTATGAATTATTAAAACCATGTTCTGGACAACAAAGATACCTCAGTTGAAATGTTATTGAAAATAATGTCAGTATGGAGGAAAATTAAAAGCTATGAGTTCTGTAGCTTAGAAACAGGGTGTAAAATTATATCTAAGAGCTTGGATACCCTCTCAATGGTTAATGCTCTGGGATACTGATCAGAAGCTCAAGCCCCAGCACTGCCAAGATGCCACTGTTCTTAAACAAGGTCTTTAACCCTCTCTGCTGCAGGCTTGCTGTATTCTGGCTGACTGCAGAAGTTTGATAGGATCAAGTGAGCCTGAAACCAGACCAACGCTTAAGGGGGTCACAGAGAACAATCACACTCAGATTCGCACCACAGCAAACATGTCTCACGTGAAATCTATCTAAATTAGTTGACACAATGAATTTTGATTTAAAAAATTTACTTTCACAGCATTCCAATACTTTTGGAAAACATTCTATCTAATGAACTCTACGATTCATTATCTAATTATTTGGGCACATATAATAAAGTGTTTGTTGTAGGAATCTCTTGGTGCTGGAGACATAACGCAAATTCACTTAAGTAAGAAACAATAGTCCCATCTCTGAAAAGAACAAATATGCTTAATTTGTGCTTTCTTTACAATAAATAGGTTTTTCCATACTTTCCTAAGCACAGGTAAACCCTTGACCTTTAATATGATGAATCAGTTGCATTTTATGGCTACATCTGGGTGGAAGTATCCATCTTGCCTGCAACTATTTCCACAATTAAACCCTGAAGCAAAAGCCTCATAGACTCGGAAATTTTCCTTAAAGCACAATATATCTTCACAATTCACAACTCAGGTTCAAAACAGCCACAAAATGTGAAGAAAAAAAAAAGTGCTCTACCAGGCACCGGGTGACGGCTCACACGCTTGATATAGGATCCTTAAATATTTTTTAAATTAGATAATACGATGATAGGTGATAGAATATTAACACTAGTGTCGTAAAAGTAGGTTATGTTTATAGCCTCTTATTTCTCCTGACACAAGGCCAGTTTCATCCCAAGATAAATAAGAGTTTAGTCCCAATCAGAAGTGTGCAGACTCAAGGTTTATGAGGAGTTTTATTTGGCCCATCAGTCCAGGAGTAGCAGGATAGCAAAAATGAGGGTAAAGCCAGACAAACCAGGGCACTCCAATACAGTGAGACATGGTGTGCATTGATATTGACCTGAGATTAGCCGTTAAAATAATAACAGACCTCCATAGATGAAAAATCCCAAATTCACATTACTCATGATTAAATTCATCAGTAACTGTAATTATCCAGTGCTTAATGAGTTGTACCAAGTGTTTTACAGCAAGAAAAAACATTTATCATTACCATAGAGTCCGAGTGCACCAATAAGAACTGTGTTTATTCTGTCGGTTAGCAAAGATGTGTAAATAAATTCTTATTAGTGAATAATCTGTTATACAAAACTGAAAATCCACAATATAGAACTTAAAAATTCTCATGTAAGATCAACATGCTTTTTCCAAATTAGCAAATTAAAAAATATATTAAAAAAAATAGGGATAGAAAATGCAGACTGATGAAAGAAACTAACAAAAGCTAGAGATAATTTTTGAAAAATTGTATTGCAGTGTTGAGTTTTGCAGTAGTGATTTTATTAAAAATAGATTTTTTAAATATAATAATAGTAATAACAATAATAATAATAATAATAATAATAATAATAATAATAATAATACTAAATACAATGTCTGATTTCATATAGTAATTTTATTTAAAAATATTTAATATATATATATATATATATATATATATATATATATTATATATATATATATATATATATATATATATATATTATACATTTTTAATAATGTCTGATTTCATAGTGATTTTATTTTAAAAAATGTAATATATTAATAATAAGATATATTGATTTTGTTTGAAAAAATTGTATTGCAGTGTGTAGAGTTAGTTGTATTTTTCTCATTATACTACAAAAGTGAAATATTAAATACTGACCTGATTACTGGGCGGTTTATAAAATAGCACTTGATCCAGTGCATAATGTTACATTGCATTTTTTTCATTTTTTGCTGTGTTATTCATATGAAAATTACTCATGCAGACAAATTAATGAAGCCATGAGACCCTAAAGTTTAAAATTTCTAAAAATAAAAGTAAAAAAATTAAGTAAAATTTGTAAAACTAAAATATCCTGTATAGAAAACATGCCTACAATTTGAAGGAAAAACTGACCAAGCTATATTTCAGCTATACTTACAGCTCACTTTTTAAATTATTGGTTAGAATTTTATCCAAATTTTATTTTATTTATTTTATTTTATTTTATTTAAAAAAAATAAAAATAAAAAAGTAAAATAGTACTATTTAGTTTACTACTAATACTGTTTATTAGTACTAATTAGTACTAGTTTGCTCTTAGAGTGCTTTTAGTTTGTAATATTGGCTTCAAATGAGATGTTTGGTTATTTTGTAGCCCAAAATATAGACTTCTGATGTTTGCAATTTCAGTATAAAATCCTCACAATGTGTGTAGCTTGACTACTATTTTTAACATCTGTTCACACACATTCACTTTAATTTGTCACTGCCTACTTCTTGAAAGCGATAACACATGTATGTTCTTACATGCAATGCTAATAATTAAGGATTAAAACCTGATACCGTAGCTTCTAAGTGTTACCTGTTGTTCTCCCCATCCTACTGCACCAACAAGACTCGATTTAAATGACTCTTTCATTCCTAGCTATTACAATCTCTAACTAAAATAAAGGAATCTGGTTTCATAGCATAAACATGGCCAAGAGGCAAGAAAAATGCATAAACAGTTTAGATTTCGAAATGAGAGAAAACTTTTAATCAGGACAAAAATTCTTGATTTGGGGGATCAAATTAGCACTGCTAGCATTGGAAAGCATGTGCTGCTTCCTGTCCCAGAGGGAAATGATAAGAGACCAGGGCTGATTAGCTGATTAAAATGATGGCTATTAATGTAGCACTGATGATTTTGTCGTCATTTGGCTATCTTTGACATTACAGCTTGATGAAGCTGATCAATGATGAATTGAAAGCGAACGGTTCAATACAGCATGTGCTAGTGCTTTAATTTGATAGCATAAAGTGATTTTGTATTATTCACACATTTCTCCCGGTACTTTAAGCAGGATCGTGAACTAGATAGTTGAATGTTTAAATTGTTAAAACACTTGAAAGACTTAAACAAACTGTATATAGAATGCAAAATAAAGTTTTAAAAATTGCTAATACTAAAAAGTATTATTAAATTAAATTGTAAATTGTAGCAGTAAATTGCTAACTAAAGTCTAAAATACAAGTAGCATACAAGTAATAAAAGGCTGAGGGCCGGAGTTAGAGTGAGGGATGGGTTTAACATGTATATCTTTAATTAGAACTTAAATTATATGAATCATTTGATTGAGATTGTTTCACTAGAAAAGTTATTAGCATGACATTGCATAGTAGTCTACACAGTAGCTAGCTAATAACCTGCTAGCTATGTAATTAATTAGCAAATAGTGTATAAAATAGTGTTAAAAAGTAATCAAAACATTCTGGTATAAGATCTAATATAAGAATATATGAGACTGAAAAAATACAGTATACAACAGACAGAATACAGAATAAATTCTATTAAATTCTTAAATTAAAAGTTTAAAAATTTCAGTAGAAAAACTAACTAGACATAAAATTTTAGCTGATTTAAAAAATTTATTTTAGCAGATAAGTACAGTTAATTTTTTTTCTCTCCATTTTCATCTCCATCTCTCTTCTTCTTCTTCTTCTTCTTTCGGCTGTTCCCTTCAGGGGTCAACACAGCGAATCATCTCTCTCCACCTATCCCTATCTTCTGCATCCTCAACACTTACACCCACTATCTTCATATCCTCATTAATTCCATCCATATAACTCCTCTTTGGCCTTCCTCTTTGCCTCCTGCCTGGCAGCTCCATGTCCAACATTCTCCTACCAATATACTCACTCTCCTTCCTCTGAACATGTCCAAACCATCTTAATCTGGCCTCCCTAACTTTGTCCCCCAAACGTCCAACATGAGCTGTCCCTCTGATGTACTCGTTCCTAATCCTGTCCAATCTTGTCACTCCCAAAGAGAACCTCAACATAGGTACAGCATGGCCGGTCTCACCACTGTCCTGTACACCTTCCCCTTGATTCTCGCTGATATTTTCCTATCACACAGAACTCCCGACACCTTTCTCCACCCATTCCAACCTGCCTGCACTCGCTTCTTTACCTCTTTCCCACACTCTCCATTACTCTGGACTGTTGACCCCAAGTACTTCTTCACCTCTTCACCCTGTAACCTTACTGTTCCACTTGGTTCATCCAACTGGTCCATCACTATAGCAAAACAGGAAGGGGCTCAGAGCCGATCCCTGATGCAGTCCCACCTCCACTTTGAACTCCTCTGTATGACCTACAGCACACTTCACCACTGTCCTGCTCCTCTAATACATGTCCTGCACCACTCTGACATACTTCTCTGCTACTCCTGACTTCCTCATACAGTACCACAGCTCTTCTCTTGGCACCCTGTCATATGCTTTCTCCAAGTCTACAAACACACAGTGCAACTCCTTCTGACCATCCCTATACTTCTCCATCAAAATTCTCAGAGCAAAAATTGCATCTGTTGTGCTCTATCTGGGCATGAAGCCATACTGCTGCTCACAAATTTCCATTACCTTCCTTAACCTAGGTTCCACTACTCTTTCCCATAGCTTCATTGTATGGCTCATCAACTTTATCCCCCTATAGTTGCTGCAACTCTGCACGTCACCCTTATTCTTAAAGATTGGCACTAACACACTTCTTCTCCATTCCTCAGGCATCCTCTCACTCTCTAAAACCCTGTTGAACAAACTAGTTAAAAATTCCACTGCTGCCTCTCCCAGACACTTCCAGACCTCCACCGGGATGTCATCAGGACCAACTGCCTTTCCACTTTTCATCCTCTTCAAAGCCTTCCTGACTTCATCCTTTCTAATCTTATCTACTTTCTGTTCCACAGAGTTCACCCCTTCTACTCTTTTTTCCCTCTCATTTTCCTCATTCATCAGCTCCTCAAAGTACTCCTTCCATCTTCTCTGTACACTCTTCTCACTTGTGAACATCCTTCCATTTCTATCCTTAATAACTCTAACTTGCTGCACATCCTTCCCATCTCGATCACTCTGCCTAGCTAACCTGTACAAGTCCTTCTCTCCTTCTCTAGTGTCTAACCTAGTGTACAACTCGTCATATGCTTTCTGCTTGGCCTTAGACACCTCGCTCTTCACTCTGCGCTTTAACTCCTTGTATTCCTGTCTATTCTCTTCAGCCCTGTCCATGTCCCACTTCTTCTTGGCTAACCTCTTCCTCTGGATACTATCCTGAACTTCCTCATTCCACCACCAAGTCTCCTTATCTTCTTTCCTCCTTCCAGATGACACACCCAGCACCTTTCTCCCTGTCTCCCTGATCACTTCTGCTGTAGTTTCCCAGTCATCTGGCAGCACTACCTGACCACCCAGAGCCTGCCTCAACTTTTGTCTAAATTCCTCACAACATTCCTCCTTCTTCAGCTTCTTTTCTTCTCTATCTCTATCTCTGACCTCTTCTTCTTCTTACAGACCATCAAAGTCACCCTACACACCACCATCCTATGCTGTCTGGCTACACTCTCTCCCACTACCACTTTACAGTCACTAATCTCTTTCAGATTGCCTCTTCTACATAGGATGTAGTCTACCTGTGTTCTCCTACCTCCACTCTTGTAAGTCACTCTATGCTCCTCCCTCTTCTGAAAATAAGTGTTAACCACAGCCATGTCCATCCTCTTAGCAAAGTCCACTACCATCTGTCCTTCTAGGTTCCTTTCCTTAACTCCAAACTTGCCCATCACCTCCTCATCACCTCTGTTCCCCTAACCAACATGTCCATTAAAATCTGCTCCTATCACCACTCTCTCACCCGTGGGAATACTCTCCATCACCTCATCTAATTCACTCCAGAATCTCTCTTTCTCCTCTAACTCACAACCTACCTGTGGGGCATAACCACTAACAACATTCAACATCACCCCTTCAATCTCTATCTTCAGACTCATCACCCTGTCTGACACTCTCTTCACCTCCAGAACATTCCTCACAAACTCCTCCTTCAGGACCACACCTACCCCATTTCTCTTACTATCCACACCATAATAAAACAGCTTGAATCCTGCTCCTATACTACGAGCCTTGCTACCCTTCCACCTGGTCTCCTGTACACACAGTATATCCACCTTCCTTCTCTCCATCACATCAGCCAGCTCTCTACCTTTCCCTGTCATAGTACCAACATTCAGAGTTCCTATTCTCAGTCCCACACTCTTACCTTTCCTCTTCTCTCTCTGTCTGTGCACTCTCCTTCCTCCTCTACTTCTTCGACCAACAGTAGCCCAATTTCCACCGGCGCCCTGTAGGTCAACGGCGCTGATGGCGGTCGTTGTTAACCCGGGCCTAAAAAATCGCAACCCTCTCTATTTATCCGGGCTTGGGACACAGAAGTCACTGGACTGTGACCCCCATGGCTAGATTTTTCATCTCCATCTCTCTACAGAGGACAAAAAGGAGACTTTTCAACTCAGTGATGTTTTTTTTCTGAATATTTACACCTGATTGTTTGATTTTGAGAACTTTACGGATTTTGTAAGCCGTGTATTTTGCAGTACAGCACTTAATTTTATGAGGCCACACAGGCTTGTAAAGGCTAAACGTGGGCAGCTAGACCTGAGTTTTACTGCAGTTTCTCTGAACTTGCCCACTTTAAAATGTTGTACATACACTTTTATTAGCACATGCTGAACGAGAGACAGAGACAGAGAGAGAGAGAGAGAGAGAGAGAGAGAGAGAGAGAGAGAGAGAGAGAGAGAGAGAGATGAATGTACAAATGGTTGTATGCTACCAAAGTTCTGTTTACTATCAAAGCTCCAAGTATCTGAGTGTTTTGCTAGCTAGTCCTCTTGCTTACAATTAGGTGCTGTTAGGTTAGCTTATGCTTTTAGCTTGTTTTTCACTCAGCATTAATCCACCAAGTTAGATGTTTAGCTATTTAGATGTAATTTTCCATTACCAACATTACAGCTTAGATTATATTTAATATTTACCCCACAGCACTCCCGAATATGCTCATAAAATGCTTCTGTTCCTGAGTTAACAACAAGACAAAGGGGAAATTTCAAGGCAAATATTCTTGTCAGGAATTGCTGGAAGCGCAGAAGACTGCTTCTCACTTCCACTTCCGTGCCAGCACACGCACCGTCCCGGGTTCAAGCCCCGCATAGGGCAGGGGCTGATGGACGTTACAATTCTATGTCAACAGATTTCTGAGGTTTTCAATGAGAAGTCTCTCTCTCTTCATTTTAATAAGCTTTACTTTATGCCTAGCTTATAGAAAGCTAGTGATAACAGGAACTAAATTGTTTTCACAAAGCTTAACATTAAACACAACTAAAAATGGAGACATGTTCTTAAATAAAGTAAAATGCTACCTTGTTGAAGAAATTCCAAGTTGTGTGTGTGTGTGTTTTTTTTTTTTACTAAGTTTGTTTAGTTACATTTATGTTTTAATGTTTATTATGTTTAATCACCTAATACTTGACAATCATGAGTATGAGTATTGTTACACCGTTAACATCATACATGAGCACATACTGTACGCCATGGAAGTGTGTGATACTTAGCTAGTGGTGTTAGCAAGCTAGATATACATTGTTACTATAAGAAATCCTTTAACAGCTGGTGGCTTTGTCCCAAATCGCACTACTTTACTAAACATAATGATAATATTAATAAACATAATTAATAAATAATAACATAATTCATAAATAATAACTAAACACTATAGTTTTCCATAGATTCACTATAGGTCATCATTTCATCCTAGCTTTATTTTTCTCTTCATTCCCTCAAAACTTTACACTTTTTTACTTTCAAGCTCTCTTCTTTTTGTTGTTGTTGTGGTGGTGGTGGTGGATTATGGCTTAACAAAACACTTATGTCACTTATCCTTGGATGCACTTTTTAAACACAGCACATGGCATATGATTTCATGTAGTGATTTTATTAAAAAATGTTTAAAAAATAAAAATAATAATAATAATAATAATAATAATAATAATAATAATAATAAATAAATAAATAAATAAATAAATAAAAATCAATTATTTAACGTCTGATTTAATATAGTGATTTTATTAAATAAATAGTTTTAAAAATTATACTATATTTTTAAAATTGTCTTCTTTTATATAGTGATTTTAATTTTCAAAAATGTAAAATAATAATAATAATAATTTTAAATGTCTGATTTAATATAGTGATTTTATTTTTTTTATTTTAATTATAATAATACATTTTTTAAAATGTTGACTGATTTTATATAGTGATTTTATTTTTTTTATATAAAACATAATAGTAATAATTTTAAATGTCTGATTTGATATAGTGATTTTTTTTATTCAAAATAATAATAATATATTTTTTTAATGTCTGATTTCATATAGTGATTTAATTTATAAAAATATGAAATAAATTTTCATGTTGTCTAGGAATGGGTAGCTATACCAAAATACTCGCACTAGCAGCGCCATGTCATTATTACTGACTGACAGAGTTTTGGATGGAAAAAATCTGTTCAGCACCATCATCCAAGTCTAACAGGGATCTGATCCGTGTATGGGATAAACACACTCTGGAGCAATTACTTGGGTAAATCTGAGGCCAGACTGAATCCTGGATCCAAACTAAAGCCAAATGAACCAATACATCACCACTGTGTCTTCATACAGTTCAAGACAAAATGTTTCAGTTTTTTTTGTTTTGAGTGGGACGAATACCAATTTCCTTTCAGATAAGAAATCAGAACCAGAGTTATACGTCCAATTACACAGCATGACAGAATTGAGGGGTTTTTGTTTAAGATTCCTGTCATGGTGTTGTTTACGTTATGTGACGTGTTAGGCTAGTTGGAATTTTTTTTAACACAAAACGTCAAGGTCGGTTGAGTTGACTGAGATTTTGTAGTACTTCATCCTTAGAAATGTAGTATCTGAGTTAATCATATGAGTCTACAGCCAGAAACTAGAATAAAAGTATTTTTTTTTTTATGAAAAATGATTACATACAGGTTGTGATCCTTTCCTACCTTCCAGTCAAAGCATCAATATTCCAAACAATACATTTCTACAGGAAATTGGATCAGTCTTATATGTGATTTACCCCCATGGTCAGGGGTTTGATTCCTGATTCTGCCCAGTGTGTGTGTGTGTGTGTGTGTGTGTGTGTGGGTGGGTGGGTGGAGTTTGCATATTCTCCCAGTTCTTCATGGGTTTCCTCTGGGTACTCCAGTTTCCTCCCTCAGTACAATATGTGTAGTGTAGATTGATTATCATCTGTAAATTGTCTCTTGTGTGAGTGGATTGTGTCCTGTGGTAGACTGGCATCTTGTCCAGGATGTCCTCCACCTGTAGCCCGACTCTTCTAAAATAGACTCCAGGATTCTCTGTGTTAGATGGATGGATAGATAGATAGATAGATAGATAGATAGATAGATAGATAGATAGATAGATAGATAGATAGATAGATAGATAGATAGATAGATAACACTTATCTGTAATAAAAACAAAAAATGTTTTTGTGAGTTTGGGTTATATTCAAAGAGAGGAAATCCAGTGACCCGAGTGTCTGCTGACAAGGAGGTTGCCTGAGGATCATGGGTAATAGTAGGCCAAACATTCTGGAGATTAAAAACACACAAATGTCTCATTCATTGAGACAATTAAGCAGAATGAGACTGAGGTAACATCCAACATCCTAAAAAGTCCAAAATGTGTAGTATGTATGCAGGAAATTGAGATCAATTGAACGCACTTAAAAGGTGGGTAAAATTAATCTTTAAAGATTAGATGGGTTCTATATTCAAACAGTGTCAATAAATTTAAATGTTAAGGCTACATCTTAATGCATTGTTTTTATCATGTTCTACATACTGTATCTTTCATACTTATTTGTAGCAATATAGAAACAAAATAACTGACTATTGCACCTTTAAAATTTGTATAAAATTATCATTTATTTTAAAAAGATACTGATTTTGGCAACTACAAACAAAACAAACATGACAAAACACAACCCCTACTGAAGGCCCCCTAGTGGTCCTACAGGGGACTCGCCACCCGTAACAACATGCTAAGATTTATAAAATGTGGAGTTAAAAATATGGATAATGCAGGTTGTATGATTTATTGAGAAAGACATGCATAGGCCTGTTAATAATGAGCTAAATTAAAATTGCTCAGTCTGCATGATAGAGCAACAATAAGCCATTTATTGCACATACACACACACACACTTTCACAGATCTGGAGTAAATAGTAAAATTCATTGCTTCTTTGTGTGTGTGTGTGTGTGTGTGTGTTGGTGGGCCACAATTTGGAAAAGAAATTAATTGGACTATAACTGCTTGGTTTTGGCCTCACACTTTCTGGGATTACTCCTAATCAAGCGGTCATAAAACCAGTTTTTTAGTTCGAGTGTGTACTTTCACACTATTTTTCAAGTCATATCAGGCCAGATGAGAAATCAGTAAGCGTCATCTTCCTGGTTACACTAAATATTTGGAGTTTGTTTTTTACTAGCTGGACATTCATTAGTTTGAATAAATCTGTTGTACGTCTGCGTTTCTTATCGTTTCATCGTTAAGGTTAAGGTGATGCGGAAAGGAAAGTCATGCATCAAGAATGTCAGTGTAGCTCTGTGTACACAAACTCTTGGCTTAGGTAATGTGTGTGTGTGTGTGTGTGTGTGTGTGTGTGTGTGTGTGTGTGTGTGTGTGTGTGTGTGTGTATACTAGCACACAAGATGGTGGCCCAGCAGGTCTGTATGTGTGTTTCTACAGTGTTTCCTACCCATGGTAAATGTCCTCAGGTCATTGAAACGCATTAAATAAAGTTCTGAGTGCTCACTGTGGCTCCGCCCCTTACCATAAACCTGCCCCTCACCCTAACTCGGATTCTATGATTCCATGACTCTACCCTAACACTCGTATTAAACTATTCTGCATTCTAACTTCACTCCTCACCTTAACTCATACTTACACCAAACCTCATTGTAACTACACTCCTCATCCCCTCAACCACAACCCCCATCCTAACCCATGCCTCCTACCATAATTCCACCCTCACTGGAAACCCAGACCTCATCATAACCCACCTATCATCCTAGCCCACACTTCCTCCACTAACACCACAAATTGTCCCAAATCCATGTTCCATTTTAACCATACCCTTCATCCCAATCCCACTGTATTCCCTAACTCCAACCTTCATTCCAATCCATAGGCTTTATTGTAACCATACTCCATCCTAACCCTTCATTCTAACCCCACCTTCTCCTCTAAATCCATCTTCATCCCAATCTCCAGGCCACATTAGAACCACACCCAGCATCCTAACCCCCAGCTTCTTACCTAACTCCATCCGTCATCCCAATCTCCAGGCCTCATTGCAATCACACCCTTCAGTCTAACCCTTGCCTCCTTCCCTAACTCTGCCCCGCAACCCAATTCCATGCCTTGTTGCAACCACACCCTTTATTCTATAACCTCACACCCTTGCCAGACTCTATCCCTTGTCCCAATTTCAGACTTTGTTATTACCACAGCCCCAATCTAAACTCCACCTCCTTCCCTAACTCAACCCTTCATACAAGCCCAGGCCTAATTGTAACCACACATTTATTCTAATCCGAGGCTCATAACTCCACCCTTTACCTCTCAAGACCACACCAGCTCTCTTTCTAGACTTTAGTTTTCAGATGTAGCATATTTGATATATGCGAGTTAGATTGAAATAATTATGTTAACCACATAATTATTGACATTCTACTATTCAAGGAAACTTCCTATCAGTCCCACCCCCACATCCTGAACCTGCTTTAGAAAATTTTTATCTAATTAGTACTTTATATTTTTTCCTAATTACTTTCTTTTTTACTTACATATTGTTTGGACAAATTACATATCAAATTACAAACAAGTCCAGAGAGCAGAGTAGTGCAGGGGGGAAAAAAACACCGTGTTCGTTTAGATTCATTTCCTTTCCATCCTCCAAGCACAGACTCAGCCTTTTTTTTCACTGTACAAACATACAAAAACTAGTAACAGATATTCCAGTGCTAATTTTAGATGGTGTAAGTCTAACTGTGGGGGCAGAGTGAAGTCTGATCCTGGACATCGGTAGTCAGAACATAAATATTCACTGTATCTATGGCTGTACTGTGATGAAAACTTATACACTGTAAGTAATCGCTACCACTTAGAGCAATAGATCCTCATTATACTCACAAACTGAGACTTGAACATGAGCTGATCTAGTAAATAAACACTGCTCATTTTTCAGGTTGTGGTTTTGCTTTTGAGGAAAAGTTTTTAACCTTTTTTCTTTGGCTTTGTGTAAAAAAAAAAGTCATTTTAAATCTTTGCTACATATGGGATGAAATGTGGTGAAATATACTTGGCTAAGTTTCAAATTGTTACGGGTGGTAGGCCCTGTGTTGGGCCACTAGGGGGGGTTTCCAGCAGGGGTTATGTTATGTTGTGATATGTCATTGTTTACGTCATGTGTTTGGTTTAGCCCCGCCTTTTCCTATTGTTTCCTAATTGATGTTCACCTGTTCCCAATGTTGTGTGTGATTATGTTTCGTATTTATAGCGGCCTTTTGCCAGGGTTCAGGGCTGGTCGTCGTCTTTATTACGTCTTTATGTTTCGTGTTTTTGTGGCGTCATGTCTGCTGTCTCCGTGTGCTTTAAGTTTAATAAACCCCTGTCTGCTGTCTATCTCCGCGCTGGGTCTGTTTCTTCATGCCTTGGATACCGGAAACATGACAGAATGACCAGCCAACACTGAACAGACCCAGCGCGATGGCTAGCGAGGATTTTTTTTTCCGGTCATAATTTTTTGCCGGGTTGTGGATTATGCTCCGGCCTGGATTTTGGGATTTGGGGTTTTTGTTGATTCTGGCCCGTGCCCTGTTTATGTTCTTGTGGGGAATGTCGTCCCACGACGAGGATTTCCATGGGAGATGTTGCCTCACTCTTGGAAAACGGAGGAGGGTTCCGGCTATAAATTTTTAGATTTTTGGGGGAGTTTTTTTGGGCTCGGCCCCGGCGCCGCTCATGTTCCCGTGAGGGACGTCGTCCCTCGATGAGGATTTCCATGGGAGACGTTGCCTCACTCATAGATAACGGAGGGGGTTTCAAGTCAGGATTTTTTGGACTTTGTCTTGGGGTTTTTGTTGGGTTTGGGTTTTGGTTTCGGTTTCCGTGAGGGACTGTTTTATTCTGGGTTGGCGGGGAGATCGTATGGATGCAGCTGTCTCCCACCCGCCTGCCCCTTGTGGGGTTTCCAGCTTCAGCGGGACAGGGGTCGTCACTCGGCGCTGTCGTTCGTCATTGGACATTGCTCGGCGCCGTGGCTCGGCGGTGGACGTCGCTCGGCGCTGCGGCTCGGCAGTGGACGTCACTCGGCCCTGTGGCTCAGCGGTGGACATCGTCGGCTCTGCTGCTCGGCTGTGGACGTCGCTCGGCGCCTCCGCTCGGTTGTGGACGTCACGTGGGGCCCTTTGGCCTTGCCGTCGGGCCCCGTGCTCCCCCCACTTGTCTCACTCCTGCTTCTCGCTCCCCCCACTTGCCTCGCCTTGATCTTCACTCCCCCCACTTGCCCCGCCTTTGTTCCTCGCTTCCCCCCATTTGCCACGCCTTTGCTCCTCGCTCCCCCCCACCCTATTTGCCTCGCCATGCTTCTCGCTCCCCCCTACCTGCCCCTCTATGCTCCTCGCTCCTGTTCGGGACCTATGGATTGCCCAGACTGTCGGGGAGGGTTATGGTTTGGTGCGTCGGGAGCCACGCCTTTGAGAGGGGGGAGATGTTACGGGTGGTAGGCCCTGTGTTGGGCCACTAGGGGGGGTTTCCAGCAGGGGTTGTGTTATGTCATTGTTTACGTCATGTGTTTGGTTTAGCCCCGCCTTTTCCTATTGTTTCCTAATTGATGTTCACCTGTTCCCAATGTTGTGTGTGATTATGTTTCGTATTTATAGCGGCCTTTTGCCAGGGTTCAGGGCTGGTCGTCGTCTTTATTACGTCTTTATGTTTCGTGTTTTTGTGGCGTCATGTCTGCTGTCTCCGTGTGCTTTAAGTTTAATAAACCCCTGTCTGCTGTCTATCTCCGTGCTGGGTCTGTTTCTTCATGCCTTGGATACCGGAAACGTGACACAAATACAAACGATATATATGTTTGTTTGTTTTTTAATTTACATCAAATTCAAAATAACTTTCAGGACCCAGTTTCTCAAAAGCTGTGATGCTTTTGCAAATCTCAGCCTGTGTTACTATGAGGCGAGAAGAACAATGGTAAATAGATATTTGTCAATGTCTTTTTATCTATTATTTCAACTCCATTTGCAATCAGGAGAATCCCAAACTATGGAAGAGCTTTTTAGGTTTAAAGTAGAAATTTTTTGATTTTTGTAGAAACAAGAATAACAGCACCACCACTGGCCATAAGTAATATCTATCTATCTTACGTACAAGACTAAATGGTTTAGCTCCAACATGTCTAGCCAGTCTTCTAACACATTAATAGTCTTCCTGACAGTGTTTGGGGCTCAGACACAGTCTCCCAGTTCAAACGTAGACTAAAGACATATCTGTTTAGCCAGGCATACACCTAATACGTCCCATAACTTTGTACTCCAATACATCTGATTAAATGCACATCATCTAGTGCCTGCTAATATTATGAACAGCAGCTACGCTAATTCCTTTCCATTTGTTTTCCTTCTTCTACCCATCCCCGAGACATACAGAGATTGTGCCAGCTCCGGTGGCATCCAGAGATGGACCAGCTCCAGCTGGGTTCTGCTTTCTGAGGACTGGAGTATTCAAGGCAATGCTGCCAACCCTATGTGGACGACAACAAACTCCTAATTAATTTACACATAACATTCTACACATGCTGTATCTGCATCACACAACTAATGCAGCAAGGACATCGTTCATATCACACTCTCCGGTGTCACCCCGATGAGGATGAGTTCCCCTTTGAGTCTGGTTCTTCTCAAGGTTTTTTCCTAATACCATCTAAGGGAGGTTTTCCTTGCCACAGTCGCCTGAGTCACCTCAGGCTCGCTCACTAGGGAAAATTTTGTCTAACATCTAGGACTGTTTGTTTGTATGTTTATTGTTTCTTATGTTCTGTAAAGCTGCTTTGAGACAATGCTCTTTGTTAAAAGCGTTATACAAATAAAATTGAATTGAATTGAATTGAATATCTGTCACCCAGAAGCATTTATAATTAAATGATTGTTGTTGTTTATAGTAACAGGAACTGTTCAAATAAAACATAGTTATATTGATAGTTATGGCTAAATTCGAATGAATTAGCTAGCTAGCTAGTATTTATGTGGAGTGATGTTAGCTCGCGATGTTTTATTGTTTTTTATTGTTTCTCTCTGACGGTGCTGTACTCAAACTTGTTGTTGGTGTTTTTGTCAAATTTATTATGACAAACTATCATAATAATTAATTCAAAATGGAAATAATGACTTCAGTTAACCATGGTATAAATATTGGGGTGTTATAATTGCTAGTTTTGATTATTAGAGGATTATCTCCGCTCCCAAATCCCCTCCAGAAATTAAATATCATTTAAAGAAACATGGGTGGGGGCACAGTGGCTTAGTGGTTAGCACGTTTGCCTCACACCTCCAGGGTTGGGGGTTCGCCTCCGCCATGTGTGTGTGGAGTTTGCATGTTCTCCCCGTGCCTCGGAGGTTAACTCCAGGTACTCCTGGCATCTCTAAATTGTCTGTTGTGTGTGTGTGTGTGTGTGTGTGTGTGTGTGTGTGTGTGTGTGTGTGTGTGTGTGTGATGGGTTGGCACTCCGTCCAGGGTGTATCCTGCCTTGATGCCCAATGATGTCTGAGATAGGCACAGGCTCCCCGTGACCCGAGAATACTTCGGATAAGCGGTAGACAATGAATGAATGAATGAAAGAAACATGAAAGGAGCCATGTACCAGGACATAGAGAAAAATTTAATCTCATCTTCCAAGAAACTCAATCTGGAGTCAAAATCCCAACCATCCAGCTAGAATAACTCAAGAAAAGCCTCGCATGGCTTCTAGCCAATCTCCTGCCATGAATCCTGTTGAAATTTTATGCAGGATTTTAAAATTGCGAGTCCATCAGCAAGACCCTCGTGCTATTGAATTGAAGATGATTTGCCAAGAGGAATGAGCCAGAATTGAACCACAATGCTGCAAATAGCTGATCACAGCTGGATCACAAACGGCAGTTAAAGAGATTAAGGAATATAAATAATAAAGAATCGAAATAATATAGTAGTAATAGAGCATGTTGTGAGCGTGTTAAAGACTGCGGTTTAATATTGGAGTCGACTGTATGTTGGCACTCATAGCTCAGTCTTTTTTTTCATGATTTTTCTGGCTACTATAACATGTTTTGAATGTATGTCTATGCTCTACGTCTGCCCATATGTTGCAAGTGGTTTATTATATGCAAACACACACTCACCCTGCTACTGTACAGTACTCACTGGATTGCTTTTGATAGGTGAATTAGTGCAAGAGATTTATGAGTGTTTTATTTGGCTTTGGAGGTTCTGCCAATTGCACAACCAAGAATTAAACCCACAGATGAAAGGGTCCCGAACATGAAAAAAAGGTGAGATGTTTGAAATGCGATCAGTTCCAGTCAAGTGAAATTAGTCGCTTTTTGACTTTAAATGTGGCTTTGCAGGAGTGATGATTGCTAGCAGTTTCTTTGCAGAGGATTCAGAGCGACTCCGTCTGGGTTTTATCCTGGATAATGTGTTAGGTCAGATTTTGTGTGTGTGTGTGTGTGTGTGTGTGTGTGTGTGTGTGTGTGTGTGTGTGTGTGCCTGACCACCAGCCCATGCTTATTATTAAAGGGGCAGTTCACAAATGAAACTAAATTGAAACATACGTTTTGTTCCCCAGCCAGACGTAGTCGATCAGTCGATCTAGATACCTTTGATATCCAAAAGTTTGCTTCTTAACCCTTTGATGCAGTCTTCACTAATGAATTTACCACTTTTTTAAGAAATTATACTGTAAAATACAAAGGGGTATTGGTGGCTCAGTGGTAGGTTTCTCGCCTATCATGCGGAAGGCCCTGGTTCGATTCCCAGTCAATGCCTCAACCCCAGCCACTGGATGCAGTGCCAGTCCCAAGCCCAGAAAAATGGGAGGGTTGTGTCAGGAAGGGCATCCGGTGTAAAACATTTGCCAAGTTGTTGTGTGGACCAGTTGGTCCGCTGTGGTGACCCCGAACAGGGAGCAGCCGAAAGCAACTTCTATAAAGTAAAATACAAACCATTTGATACAAAGTATATCCATCCATCCATTTACTGTACCACTTATCTGGGCTGGCCATAAAGATGGGGGACAACCTGGGCGACATCACTGAAACAATCACACGCACACACACACACACACAGCTATTCACACACTATAGAAAATTTGCTCTTGCCAATCAGCCTACAGCGCATATCTTTGAACTGGTCCATTTAAAACTGTGGCGAGGCTCCGCCAGAGGCGGAAGTGTCCGGATCCATACGCCAAGCTGGCGGTAGGGAAAACACAGAATCGGAAGTCGGGGACAGGCAGTAAGTCAGCAACAGGTAATCCACAGACCGAGCAATATAATCCAATAGGGATCATCCAAAAGGGGAAATCTGAAACCAGTCCAAAGTCCGTAAACCAAAAACAGAGATATCAGAGAGAGAGAGAAAGAATAACCAATAAACAATCCAAGTCGGCAACAGTAATCTGTCAGGGAAAACGCTCGGTACAAACATCAAGAATAATACTTCGTGTAGAGCAGGAAGTGCACGCCGTATTTAAATCCCCCGGTAATCCGGAAGTGAACTCAAAACACAGGCGAGGGCTCCCTCTCGCGGTCACCTCTGGTGCGAGTCGTGACAAAAACTCAAAATATATTGAAATTTTAAAAATGTGATTCGAACAAGCATCTTAATAATATTTATTTATTTGATATGTTTTTATTACTTTATATATTTTCTATATATTATTTTATGTTTTCTATGTATTCTTTTTAAAAAATATTTCATTATATTATAGTATATTAAAATATAATATATAATTATACTAGATTATATAGATTGCATAATTATAAACAACGTTTATTAATTATATATTTTTAAAAATTATATTATTTATTTATATCATTTATTTTCTTTATTTAACCACCAAAATTGTTATGCAGAAGTTCTAAACTGTGTTTATTTTGTACATGTCAAAAAACATTCCTTTATTCTGTGCAAAGAAATAAATTTTCTATTCATTTCTGTCGTCGTCTTCTTCTTCTTCTTCTTCTTCTTCTTCTTCTTTTCGGCTTTTCCCTTCAGGGGTCCCACAGCGAATCATCTCTCTCCACCTATCCCTATCTTCTGCATCCTCAACACTTGCACCCACTAGCTTCATATCCTCATTAATTCCATCCATATACCTCCTCTTTGGCCTTCCTCTTTGCCTCCTGCCTGGCAGCTCCATGACCAACATTCTCCTACCAATGTACTCACTCTCGCTCCTCTGAACATGTCCAAACCATCTTAATCTGGCCTCCCTAACTTTGTCCCCCAAACGTCCAACATGAGCTGTCCCTCTGATGTACTCGTTCCTAATCCTGTCCAATCTTGTCACTCCCAAAGAGAACCTCAACATCTTCAGCTCTGCTACCTCTAACTCTGACTCCTGTCTCTTCCTCAGTGACACTGTCTCTAAACCATACAGCATGGCCGCTCTCACCACTGTCCTGTACACCTTCCCCTTGATTCTCGCTGATATTTTCCTATCACACAGAACTCCCGACACCTTTCTCCACCCATTCCAACCTGCCTGCACTCGCTTCTTTACCTCTTTCCCACACTCTCCATTACTCTGGACTATTCATTTCTGTCATCAATATTAAATATGTTTTAAATATTTCAACCTGAATATTAATCATCAAAGATTTTGTTTTTCTTATGCATTTTTATTTATGGTATTATGTTATTATAATCCATTTTTTGAATATAAGTAATATATAGAAAAAGTCAAAACTGATGAGATGAGATGAGATGAGATGAGATGAGATGAGATGAGGAAAATCAAGAGCAGTAACATCACAGGAGACCTATCCATCAAATACAGAGTTATATATGATGAAGTCATTTTCTATAACTTCAAAAATGTCCTATGTTTTATCATTGATCCATATTTCTGAATATTTTTATCCCTAGTTAACATAATATCAAGACAAAACTCTACTTCATGCTAATATTTTCTAGGTGATTTTTTTGGACATCAGTGTAGGTTGTGATGTTGAGTGTTAAATTGCATCACACATGAACCAGGTATGAGGAAAAAAAGGTTGAGATGAGCACTCTGGGTGCGGTTAGTCATCCTGGCTTCATGTCTGACATCATTCATAAGAAATCCAATGTAATTGCCCTCAATCATAACAATAACTCAGTAATTATTCCTGTGTCTGTGGTGTTTAGTCTGCAGATGGTGCATTGTGGGATTTCACCAGTGTACTGGATATTCTCCACTACGACGACATGATTACAAAATGGCAGGCTGCCAAGATATAGTGCACTAGGTAGGGAGTAGGGTGCGGTTTTTGGATGCATATAGTCTCATTGTGTCAATATGTTTTTTGGTTTTTTTTGCTTTGTATGTAAAGTACAACAAAATGCTGGTAAGTCTAGGGTCTTGGGTTATGCCTTTCATTATGTTTTTATATAATAAATAAAACGCTAGTTATGTAAGTATGGTTCCAAAAAGCTCGCAAAACCTCCAGGAATTACCTGGATAACTTCCTGTGCAAAGTCACATAGTGGTGTATGATGTAGAATCATGATGAATTATTGCTGGGTTAGTTTCACAATCCACATGATAAGGAGTCCTGGAGGCTATCCATGGATCACAGGATTGCGACTGCAAAGAGAGAATTATCCAGAAAACATGTGCTACAGTGTCGTGAAGAACTGTACGTATTTACTAGAGGTCTAATAGAATCAGTATTGAAGCCTACCAAAAATATTGTCCAGAAATGCTTAGAAAACCAGAGCTGCTGGAAAACAGGACAAATTATAACAACAAATATCAAATTTGCAGAACATTATTTCTGAACCAGACATGCTGTGGAACATTCCGGCAAACTTTCCATCGTCTGTCTAATGTGACTAAGTGAACTAAGTATTAGGAGTTTCGAAACAGTGATTTTAGCGGTGGGTAGCTGAACAAAATGACCAGAACTGGAAGAAACAAGATTCTTTATTAAATTAATCGTGAAACGGCTAATGGTGAGAAATTATACAGTAGATTTCTTGAGTTTTTAGGCTGATTCTGATTCTGTGTTCCACCTTCTCTTATTCTGACCTGGTAATATATATACTTATTCTAATACTTCTGAAGCAATCACACATGTGTTACCTTTATTATGGTACCAGAATTATTCAAAAACACTGTAATTATTGAGATATACTCATTGTAAATTGAGCATGTGTTTTTCTAGCAAGAGGCTAGAGATCTTAATTTGTCAGATAATATTAAATGCAGCGTACAGCATAGATTTTCTGTATTGCTTATCCTATACTGGGTCACAATGAACCTGGAGCTTATACCAGGGGACTTAGGGGACACCAAGGACGAGGTGTGATGGCAATACATCACACACTATGAGCAATTTAGAGACAACGCATGTCTCTGGACTGGAGGAACTGGAGGAAACCTCTGAAGCATGGGGAGAAAACTACACACACAAAGACACATACACGACGAAGATGGAAATTGAACCCTCAAACCTGAAGGTGTCCACCGTGCCTCCTAGAAGTACATATATTTACATAAAACACTTCTACTAACTATTTTTCTTTGTGTATTTATTTATTTATTACTTATTCAGTTAGTTAGTTAGTTAGTTAGTTAGTTAGTTAGTTAGTAGGATTTATTCAGTATCTTTGGTGATATGAGAAAGTTGATTCATTTTATATCACAGCAATTTGCAAAACAAATTAATTCATTAGAGAATGGCATAATACTTTATGCATATTTATAGTTACAATAATAATAATAATAATAATAATAATAATAATAATAATAATAATGCCATTCATGCCTTTTTGTCCAACATTAGCATCTTTTCAGGTCTCCATCTGCCTCTCTCTGTCTCTGGTGGTGTGGATAAGAGGAGAACATGTGGTTGAAATTGGAGGCCTCTGCTCCTGCCAAAGCCACAGCACTGTGATGGGGAATTACAGCAGGAGAATGAGCCATTGTTCAAACCTTTAACCACGAAGGAGAGAGAGAGTGGGTTAGAAAGAGCGAGAGACTACAAACATCTGTGAAAGCCCGAGAAACCTCCGAAAGACACTTTTAAACCATAGTGTAAAGCATTAGGCCACTTCCAGGAAGTAGTCACTAGTGTAAACAGAAAGTTCTTAACATCCCCAAGCGTTAAATCAAAATGCCAGTTAAATCAGAACAGGCAAAAATTTCAACAGTGTTTTGCCTTTTTTTTAATGTTTACTTTTTTTGAATTATGAACAAATAAGCCAGAAATGTCAGCTGGTTTTACTTCAGAAAATGTTTTAGCCCAGAAATCTTTTTTTAATCTGAATGTATTTGGAAGCAAGATAATTAGGATTCCTTTTTTTTTTTTACAGCATTTATTTGGTATATTTAGAGTTTTGCTCTGAGAGATATCTGTTTTTAATGCAGTTTTTTCGAATAATTTAAAATACAAAAGTTTTTAAAAGCACATGGTTGTCTTTAAATGAGAAAATAATACAGACGAGAAAATCGTCGACAATTATTTCCAACAAATACTTTAAATACTTCATTTAGCAGTTCAGTTTATGTCAAACAAGTGTGCGTACGACGGGTTTAATTTATCAACAAAGAGATGATTTTGTAAATCATTTGTAGGAACGTTTACACATGAAATTTGGCATTTAGTGTCATTTAAGATAAAAAAAAAACACCCTACTCATTCTTCTGAGCTTCTTTAAATTACGCAGAAGAAGAATAACTCAAGTAAACCTCGACTGTTTAGCTTCGAACTATGAATTATTGTGTTTTTATATATAGATTACGCACAAATGTAATCAAACTTTTGTGATGAGTTGTTTCACCTAAAAGGAACTTAAGAAATATTTGAAATAAATCAAGAAAGTGAGCAAAAATCAATCCAGGAAATGCAGGAAAACACATAAGAATAGACATTTAATTAAGAATGAATTTATATATAAAGGAGGATGCATTCAAGTGGTTTGTACTGTACTGTAAGTTGATTTGTTTTTTTTCACTGTATCTTCTTTGTGCAGCACCTTTATTAGAGGCAACACTAAAGAATCCAAATCGCTAATAAGAGATAAGTGACTGATCTGGTATGTGTCAAGCAACAATGTGTCGTAAACTCCCTAGTGTGTTATCAATGGGACTTCTTTTATTATCTCACATGCCGTCCTGCTATTCCAGCATGGCATCAGTGAGGTCGCATTAAGGCATTCGGACCGACAGCTTCCCTGAATTAGATGCTTGGTGTCCTAGATCACGTAAAACTTGACTTCACCTCAATTTACTCTCCATATTTTGGCCTTGTTAATGTTGAGGATTGTTACACTGATAAATAATATGCAGTATAATTTACTGGCATGGATGTGAGTTCAAAAATAATATTTCATTCTACCTGTAAGAAAATCTTCTTTTGCCATTTAATCATCATTTCAGCTCTGCGAACTTTGCCTTTTATGGGGTTTTCTGGGTGGAGTCAAATGCAAATGAGCTGTTCTATGTGTCCAAATGTGTTCTATGTGTAGGAATTTATCACACAAATAGGACGAAAAGCTGCATTTCCAGTGAATCTTTTTGGCCTGGTTTGGATTATGGAAACATTTACACACAATTTTACTAAAAGATTGCTCAATGAGGTCTGAAGTTGGTTGAGTTAAGGATAAAGATACAATACAAATCCTAAGTTAAATTATATGTGAAAAATGCACACAGGAAGTATGTAGCTTTTTCCTTTGTTGATATTTCATTACAATAACCACATTAATTAAAAAAAAAAGAATGAATTTCCTGTTTATTGCCCCACCAGTCCCATCAGTCATCAGTAGTTCTGAAGAATGACTTATGTAGTTGAATATTCAGGTTCTGTAAGATCTGGGTTCAAATATTTCTCATTAATTTATATCTACTATATTACTGTTACTTCTATTATAATTATCAGAAGCATATAGAATATTTACACAAGCTGCATCTCAAATGAAGTACTGTATTATGGACTCTAATATCTAGTGTATGAACATCGCAACATTGCGATGCATAAGCATCGCAAATGGAACAGTAATGTCTTTTTTTACTAGCTGGAAATATTTAAAGATAAAGTCATTTGTTCGTCGGCCATCTTGGAATTTTTTGGTCATCCAGCATGAGTGCCTGGGAGCCCCGCCCCTCTTCTGCTACATAAACAAAGCTGCAAGTGTTAAACCTTAAGCCAATGTTACCCCATCCCCTACTATTAAAATATTCCTAATTTGCACAATAGAAAAGTTTTCGGTTTCATTTACTGCAAGTTAGAATCCTGATAACATATCCTGGAGCTTGTCAGTTACATCAGCCAATCGTAGGCATCTGTGAGTCAATTATGTGAAAGAGGGCAGACTGCAGGTTTCTCTATGTGTTCAATGGCCACTAGGGGCAGCAGTCCAAACAATATCCAGTTGTTTGGTATTAGCATTGGAGAGCTTTGGGTAGAAATTGGTAGATGACCAGATTGAGGAGAACAAAAAAAATATTTTTATTCTTAGACATAAATAGTGGAGACTTGTGAACTGAGCAGCTTGTTCAAATACAGAGCACAAGTTTTTAATTACATGACCTCAAACAATTTTCTGTACTGTAAATCTGCCACATAGTAATGTTTGGATTTGGCTGATCAGTAGATCAATGTGCATCAATTTCCAGCCATCATAGGAATATATGGGCTTTTTTTATATCAACATTGTACAATAACAATCATCTCATGTTCCAGAGAAGAAAAACCTACATAGTGAAAGTAAGGAGCGTGCTCAGTGGTTAAACGTGTGTTGTGTGTTTTCGGTGCGGTTTTGCTCTGACGAGCTGTTACGCTGTCAGATTCCAGCCTTATAATGGCAGGAAGCACTGAAACAAAATATTGGTTTTAGAGTAAACTTTTTTTTTTCTTCTTTTTTTTCTCCTGTTGAAACCATTACCACAAATATCTACCTCAGCTGAAGAAAAGATTCTCCTTGTCTGGACTTAAATGACAAGAAAAAAACGCAGATGAATAAACATTTGGCCCCAGAAACCTTTCCTTGTGTTTTTCTACAGATTTTCAGCTCACCGTTGAAATGAGAAACGTCAGAACCCTGTTTTCATGGACGCAACAACGTTTATCCAGGCAGCTGGATACAATTATCTCGTTAAGTCCGTGTTTGAGGCCTTGTGCTGAGGATGTAGCTTTCCCAGACCATAATTGATGCCAGCTAGCAACGAATTAGCACTTGTGCTAGTGAAGAGTTTTATTTTGACCATTAGCTGTTGACTATAGGCTGAAATTTAGCTTCAACCAGGTTAGCTGCTGACAGAGCTAAGAGCTAACACTACTTTTTCTCAGAGTGTTTGACTAACTACTAGCACTATGCTAGCTATTCCTGGCATTAGAATAGCTCTGAGGTTTATTTCATGCAGGGTTAATTGTTAGCTCTGAATGGTGTATTAGTAATGTGTTAGTCTAGGGTTTCATTCCAAACAAGTTAGCAGCCAGACTATGATATCTTGTTTATATATTTTTACCACCAGCATAACATATCTTTAATTCTAAACATCTTGGTAGTACCCTATAGCATTATTTAAGCAAGTTTGTGGTACACTTAGCGTTAGAGCTTTATTAGCATGGAGGATTAATAAATCTGTCTTTGACTAGCAGCTTAGCGAAGGTTCAGAAAAAAATGAGAATACACATTAAAACCAGGTTAAGTTTGTAAAAGACTCACTTACATACACACACTCACAACTTTTGTTTACAAAAGATTAAAGTGGTGCCTTACTTCGATTTGTTTACATTTATTTAGACCATTACAGTATAAAAGTTAGCCGTAGTGTGAACTATTGTACTGTGCTTCAAGTTATAGGAAAAAAGCAAATACTCTCATTTTCAGTTCATGTCAATTAAGAATCTATGTCCCAAATAACGTGCTGCACTCTATACATTTACTATGTGCTGTGTACTCTACCATCTAGTGTGTACATATATGATATGATGTCTCAAATAGAACACTAAGAGTGTATAATGGAAGCCGTTTCCCAGACGACGACAAAAGATGGTGAAAAATACGCGAATTTTTAAAATGAAAACAGATCAAATCTTCTTCTTCTTTCGGCTTTTCCCCTCAGGGGTCGCCACAGCGAATCATCTCTCTCCACCTATCCCTATCTTCTGCATCCTCAACACTTGCACCCACTAGCTTCATATCCTCATTAATTCCATCCAGATCAAATACCGTGAGCTAATTTAAAAGTAATTTCTAAGATCTTGTTCACCAGGGTGTCGTGGGCCATCTTGAAATTTTTTCCCATCCTGGTAGCCCCATCCATCTTTTCTGACACATAAGCAAAACTGAGTGTTGAGTGCATGAAGTGTCTTCATCTTCTTGGAAATTTTCACAATTCACACTATTTATACTACAGAAAACAAACTAAAAGTCTGAAAGATACAGCAGGCTCAAACCAAACGATTGACTCAGTGCTAGCATTATGCTAGTTATTTGCCGTTATTATATGCTAGTTTCCACTATAAGATAATGATTGACTTTGCAAAGACACTTTGCTGGCTCATGGTTTTTTAGAAAAACAGTTCTAACATAAGAGCAGACATGAATTTATGTTCTTTTTAAGTTAGCAAGAGGTGTTTGCTATGTTTTGGCCAGCTGCAGTAATAATCTGTTCAGCCTGAGTTGCCTTCATCTTGGTGGTCCTTCATGAATTTACACAAATATAAAAGTCTCAGCATGTAGAAATGTGTTCATCATGGCAACGTGAGAGGAAAAATATATATAAACTGTAAATCCAGTTCGTGTAAAATCTTTTTTTTTATTTCATTCAACGTGAGTTAGAGGGTCTTATGAGTTTTTAATGGTTGTAGCCTATTAACATGGAGCAGCTGGCTAACGTTTCAGTTTTCTTTAGTGTTACCTTGTGTAACGTAATGAATGTTTATAGTATAGTTTTTGGAAAGCTACAAAATTGATTTGTTTAGTTGTTATCAGTAACTTAATTATCCGGGGCAATAAAAAAAATTTTACCTTTTTTTTTAAAAAAGGTAAAAAAAATAAATATATATATATATTTTTAATACAATTTCTAGATATTTTAGATCAGAAAAATGAATTAAGTATTATTTATTATGAATTAATTAATAAAAAAAAGTTTGATTTTGAGACTGATAAAAAACACACAATGTCTACATATTTAAATAAAAAACCCACAATCACAATTGTTTTAATTGCATTTAGATTTTTGCAAGTATGCCATATATGTGTATAGATCAGCATTCCAAAAGTATCAGATCATTTTTATAATCTTGTTATAATCCCATGATTTGGAAATCTCTTTATCTTTATCAGGGTCATGGTGGAGCATGAGAACACAGGACGTTAGGCGGGAATTCTTATGGATGGGAAGTTATACATAACAATCACAGGCACAGCATATGCGTATGTTCATGTTCACATCATTTATTCATAAAAAAAATGTAAATGTTTTTGAGAGTTTATTTTTAATCCCTTGAGAGGAACCAGACTCATAAGGGAACCCACACGTCTTCATCTGGGTGTCACTGGACAGTGTGATTATCATTTAAATCATTTCCGGTCTACTGTGGAAACTGTGGACTATAAAACATGCAACCAGGAAATTTATTCTTTTCTTAGAACATGAAGTCAGTTTTGTTGATGTTATCAGCTGTTCATTCACAAAGACTTGAGTTTGTATTAATATCTTAGACAGGGACTCGGCTCATAAATGAATACAAAATGATATGAAAACTTGTGAATATAGGAACAGGAACGTAGCTTGTCTCGACTTAAGGCTTACACACAATTTTAACACACAACATTAAATGAGCAGTTAAATGTATGACGTATCGCTCTTTAATAAGCAGTTGTTGGTAAACTGCTGTGGTATAAAAGGAATAAATCACTGCGTGGTGTGCTGTTATTGGAAAATAATCAACTATGAGCTGCATCACCAGTGTGTTGATTAGTTTCCTATAACAGCATGCCTCTAAGTATCTATTTTTATAGTAATAACATAGGAGTGTATATAAGGAGTTATGCAGCGTTGTGCAGTGTTACATATGTGCATAGGCTAGTGTGTGTGTGTGTGTGTGAGAGAGAGAGAGAGAGAGAGAGAGAGAGAGAGAACGAGAGATGCAACCCACCCACAAAGCTTAACCCTACAAGAATGTTTAATAAATTTGCAGCATGCAGTAAAATCCTTCCTGAAAGCCTCCATTACACAAACACAGTAGCTGTGTGTGTGTGTGTGTGTGTGTGTGTGTGTGTGTGTGTGTGTATGTGTTTACCAGCTTCTAAATATTTTTAAAGGCTTTGGAGACAGAGACAGAGAAAAACAAACAGATAAATTGCAATAGTAATGGCACAGAGACAGAGAGACAGTCAGGTGATGACCTCTCGCTTTTAAAAGATTGCTCATATCTAATAACTTCTAGATAACACAGAGAGAGAGAGAGAGAGAGAGAGAGAGAGAGAGAGAGAGAGAGAGAGAGAGAGAGAGAGAGAGAATTCATTCTTTCTTGTTTTGCTTCAATAAGGTGTAATCTGTTTACCGAGATTCCAGGACTTGGTGCCTTTAGGCTGTGTGTGTGTGTGTGTGTGTGTGTGTGTGTGTGTGTGTGTGTGTGTGTGTGTGTGTGTGTGTGTGTCTAAGTATTTATAAGATATACTTCAGAGATCTTTTCTTTCCATGTCAAGCCACCATGTATATAATTTTTTTCATGTCTGCAAAGATTACACCCTTGTTTTAGAAATACCCCACCATCCTGACAGACATGATAGTAAAGATTCCATCTGAGATTGGAGCTTTTTCTTCTGTATCAAAACACTCTTTCTAGTGTCTCCTGAAACCAATCATAACAATAAAACACACATGATGTAAGAAAGCACTTCTCAGCACACACAAAGTGCTTTCACTTTAAGGTCATGTGACCAACCAATCCAAGCGCAAAAATTGCACGGATAAAGCTCTTCGGCAGAGCTCTAGCGCAATAAAGGTCAAATCAATCAGCTTGTATCAGCTCGTAATTACCGCAGACGTCCTTCAGCAACAATGCTTAACAGACACATTATGTCTGGAAATCTTATCCTCTGTTTGAATAGTGCTACAATCCCTGACAGGATCCCTGCGCTTTTTCACTTTAATCCGAAAGTGTTTTGTTTTGCAGTCTTCAGCATTCTCAGCATTTAAATTGTGTCCAGAGATCTCCACTGTTGATCGACTGTGCTGAGGTCTCCTGAGTACACTTAGAGAAATAACACAGATGTAAGCTGAGGGTTTTTTTTTTTCTTCTAAATATTAAGCAACGTTGATGGACTCAGGACTCATAATTTTTCAGACAAGTAAATTGTAGTAGAAATAAAATCGTGTTGCGGCCATAGGTCACCATCCTGAATCATCATTTAAGACAGGAACTATTCTGCACTACTTCTGTGATCGTGACGGCATGTCCAGTATGTGATTTATCGAAGCTAAAGTAAGAGCAAACTACATTTATATTTTTTTTAAGAATTACACAATACAGTCATTAAATACTTAAGCAGCTCCTGCTTAATGTCTGATTAGATTAACGGTTACTTTTTAAAGCACAGTCCTCTAATGATCGATTCTGACTGAGAATGTGATTATAGTGGGATAAATGTAACTATAATGGGATAAAAAGTATAACGCTTCATACTAGTTAATACAAGACTTGTAATTGAACATCATTTTGATTTAAAAGGACTAAAACATGACCAGGCATGCTGCACTAGGAAATGAATCACCAAATGAATGACTCAATGGTGGAGGAAGTTCTGGTGGTGGTGGTTATGTAGATGCTGATAGAGATGGAGATGATTATACATTGACAGAAGACCTAATGGTAGTTTCATATACAGTTCAAGATGAATGTTTACAAGAACCTAAGCTAAAGATATTAATTCTTACTTTTTCACAAACTTCTCACATTTCATGTTACCACAGATTTCCTTTGGCAAGTCAATCAGTTCATCTAATTTGTGAACAAATCTGAAGAAAATTTTACATAAATCAAGCTGATTCATGTAGTAATTTAAAAAAGCCTCTGATTGGCTAATGGAAGAATTAAGCGTTAATAACTCAGTCATCTTCTGATCAGCTAATGGAAGAATTAAGCGTTAATAACTCAGCTAAGACCTTAAAAATGTGGACCTCCACAGACCAGTTCCTGGTTAAGACTGAATGAAGGAGTTGAAGGTATCAGTGTCCCATATCACCATTGCCTGAATGCAAAGAGGACATCATGTTCACCTAAACCATGGCTGAAGTTTAAAGTTGCCCATCAGGAATAAGACCTAGGCTTCTGATCACTGATCTCTAGTCAGATGAAATAAAGGTTTAATTGTTTTGTCATAATGATGGAGGCTTTTAAACTGAAGAACACCAAACCAACTGGGAAGCATGGTGGTGGGAGTATGTGTTTTAGGAATGGGTGTGTAGATTCTGGTGAAGGTTTTGGTAGTAGGTTTGTATAATCTGGTGGAGATTCTGGTAATAGGTGTGTATATTCTGGCGGAGATTCTGGTAGAGGGTGTGTATATTCTGGTGGAAGTTCAGGTAGGCGGTGTGTATACTCTGGTGGAAGTTCCGGTCAGTAGACGTGTATAATCTGGTGGAAGTTCTGGTAGTCAGTGTTTAGATTCTGGTGGAAGCTCTGTTAGTCAGTGTGTATAATCTGGTGGACATTTTGGTAGTCTGTGTGTATATTCTGGTGGAGGTTCTGGTAGAGGGTGTGTATACTTGGGTGGAAGTTCTAGTAGTAGGATTGTATAATCTGGTGGATGTTCTTATAGTAGGTGTGTATATTATGGTGAAAGTTCAGGTAGAGGGTGTGTATACTCTGATGGAAGTTTTGGTAGTCTGTGTTTATATTCTGGTGGAGGTTCTGGTAGAGGTTGTGTATACTTGGGTGGAAGTTGTGGTAGTAGGTGTGTATAATGTGATGGATGTTGGTGCATATATTCTGGTGGAGGGTCTGTTAGTCAGTGTGTATATTCCCGGGGAGGTTCTGCTGCTTATGCCACAATTCTCTTGGACAGAGGATAGTTTTTATTTTATTACTACACAGTAATACATTGTAATAATGTAGTAATAACATTGTATCTGTATTATTGATATTATTATTATTAGAATAATGACAACTATACTACTTGTCAAGCTAATCGTCACTTAGATAAAGTGTTAAAGTCAGATAAAGATATATCCAGGGCCAAAAGGATACAATATGGGAAGCAGTAATGGAGTTATTGAGTGAGTTACTAGCATGGTAACTAAGAATTAAATCCAGTTACCATAGTGCTAGAGCTAAATCATATTCATTTCTGAGGTAACAGCTAAATGAAGTTTGAGATTGGATTTAATATGTACTGAACATGCACGCTAATGGAGCGATTTAAGCGAATGGAAAGCATTAGAGGAAGGAATTGGAAGCAGAATCACAAATTCACTTTCTTGTGATGTCATCGAGCATGCATGAGCATTAAACACTGCAAGGGTTAGTCTCTCTCCCTCTCTCTCTCTCTCTCTGTTTCTCTCTTACTCATACAAACAATTGTTCTGAGAACGAGCGTGATGCCAACACATCTCTCTGTGGATACCCCTTGACTTGTTCGCTGTGTATTGTTAAACTTATTCCATCCTTCTCTTTGTGTTTCTGTCTACCTCTGTCTGTCTTTATCTGTAATTGGCTCTCTTTATTTCCCAGAGTGAATTGCCCTTTGCAAACATCATAAGCCTTTATGTTTCCCTAACAGACATAGGTTGAATAGAAAGTAGGGGTGATATATAGGGTATAAAGTAGGGGGTGATATAGTAGTGGGGAATGAATATTCTTTTGTTCGTCTTCAGTAACACTGATTTCATAACATTTCTGATTTATTTTAGAAGTATTTCGATATATGGGTTCCATTGTGTAGATAAACTCATTTGTCACAAGTCTACATTTTCCTAAAAATGAGTACAAACACACACACACACACACACACACACACACACACACACACACACGGCATCATCCAGGGTTCAGATCATCACAGAAATGAAGAATAAAATTACAGATGTGCCTATGTAATCCAACAAAGGCCAGACGCTGTATGTGATACTTTGTTTTGTAAGAAACTGATGATTCTGAGTGTTTTCAGATGCACCAATCAGGATAATTACTGTAATTATTTCATAACCTGTTTCCTGTCTATGTTTACAGCCACCCGAAGCTGTCACAGGAGACAAACTCCAGCCTCGGTCAGAGAGTGAAGGCAGAGCTGATCACGAACAGTAGAAACAAAACTATCGCGTCAGTGAACTTCACTGGGATGCATATAAGGGGACCATGTTGCTTAGATCAGGTGGAAGTCGAGTAAACATTGTGCTAACATAAAGACACTTTAAAGATTGGAAAGTGGTTTAGCAAAAGGCACAGTAGCGATGTTGCAATGTAGTAGTACTCATATACTAAGGACTGAAGGACCAACAATATAAATAAATAAATAAATAAATACTTTATTTTTTTCATTGTTAAGCCATTCTGCAAAAATATAATATATTGTCTATGGCAAAAATAAATAAATCAGTTCAGGAATTGTTTTAACTAATAATTCTTTGTTAAGCTATTGAATTAAATAATAAATATTATGCTATTTTTCCATTCTTTTGTCGAAAAAGGTGATTCTGGGATTAAGAGGATGCAGCATGAAATCTCATTAATTTTATTTATTTATATATAAGGTTTTAACATTGAACCACAATAGTCATGAAGCAGCTTTACAGAAATCTCAAAATTCTGAATATAAATTGTTCAATTGAAATTATTCCTAATAAGCAAACCTATTAAGAAAACTCCCTCATGATATTAGGAAGAAACCTTGAGATGAACCAGACTCTCAAGATCTCAGTAATGTCCAGGGTTCAAACTATGCAAAGTGGGCAAGATATGAGACATTTTATTGTTTTTTTTGTTTACATTTGAAAACAGATTTATTTGCCCTTTTGAGAAAGAATCTCTGCTCTCTAGCGCAAAAGAGTCGTCCTGAAATCTACAGCTGTGTCGGGAATTCAAGAAGAAAAGAGCATTAAAATAGTATAGGAACACAGCCATTATGCATTTTTATGTAAAACAGCAATGTTTGCTATCTGTAACTAAATAACACATGTTTCATTTCAGTTCAGCTATAAATGAGTTTAATAAGTAAGAGCAGTAAGTAGCACCTTTGAGATGATTCAACGTTAAGAGCTCACCTTTTCCTACAAAAGGAACAGTGTGTTGGCTCTGGAAACGGGATTCAGTAACATAAAAAAACATCATCAAATCCACCCCTGGGGAGCAGCTCCTTTTGTTAGTCTTATTTTACATTTCATTGAATTGTCACCGCACCAACAGTGGCTTTCACTCCTGCAAATTCCTTCACTGGCTCCAATTTTTTTTACAACCGCTCGCCACCAGTGTTTTTAAAGAGGAGTGGTTAATCAAAGCTGGGGTTTCTACCACCCAGAGAAAGAGAGCAAATTACCCAACTATAACGCAACATGTGCAGGAGCCTTAGGCAAGTCCATTTGTGTAATTTACTAAGAAGTGACTATTTATCTCACGCCAATTAGTTAGATATGAGCAAAGGAGTTTTTTCACAAAGTGATGGTCCTCCAAAAGTAGAGCTCACGTTAAAAGTAGAGAATTAGGAAGCATGATATTCCACTTCTTAGATTTTGATTACTTTTTTCTGAGGGAATGAAAAGGAACATAGCAGTATTCAATTCAAAGCTAATGTCTTATACTGAGTCTAATAGAAAATTCCAGCAGCACAATTCATCATGACTGTTGAACAAACAAGTTTCGGTGGACATTTAGATTTCATGAAACAGAGTTGGTACACTCTGAGGAATCCTGCTCACATGATCAAATACCAAAATACTAAAATACTCAGCTCCTCCTCCAGGGAGGTGAGGTGAGGTGATGGTCACTTCACAACAGATTTATGTGTGAAAAAAATATTGTGTATCTGGTTCACTTCAGAAGATTTCGTATGTAGTGTCTGTTACCATGGAATCTGACATCTGTTTGCTCTATTTCCCCGTATATAAACCCCACACACCCTGCCTGAAGTCTGTTTCAGCTCAAGTAGGAGGTGTTAAAAGTCATTCTTGACATGGCATTCTTGCATGAAATCATCCATCCATCCATCCATTCATCCATCTTCTCAACCGCTTATCCTATGTAGCGTCACAGGGAACCTGGAGTCTATCACACTATCTAAAGGGACCAACCCATCACCGGGCACAATTTTGCACACACACTCATTCACACACTATAGACAGTTGATTAGAGATGCCAATCAACCTACTACAGATGTCTTTCGACTTTTGGAAGAAACTGTAATACCTGGAGCATGGGAAGAGCATGCAACCCAACAAAAGTTTATTCAGCAAGCAAATAATCTGAGATTGTAAGATACTACCCCAGAGATCTATATTAAATAAAAACCAGCAACATCTACACTTCATGATTCCTACACACGTTCTGTCTCGGAAACTTGAACACAGAGCATTCATAAGGAGAAAAGTGCTGGTGTCATGAAGCAAAGAAATTTCACTCGTCTTTTCCTCTCTACAATCTCTGCTTTCTCTCATTCTCACTCACTCGTCTCTGTCTATTTGTCGTTCTCTGTCTTTCGTTTGCTCCATTTCTGTCACTTTGGGGTGATAAATGGCAACCAAACGGATGCTTAGACAGTCTGTCCAACTTAAACAGCTTCAGTGCCAAATCTGTTCCATCCATCATCCTGCATCTACATTACAGAGTGTGTGTGTGTGTGCTGGCAGGAAGGTGTGGACAGAAGAAGTAAGATAATTTGTCCTTGGTAAACAACTATATCATACTATATAATTCCCCACTGATCGGTCTCTTCCAATCTTTTTTGTTTTTTCTCTTTTACATCTCCTTTTCTGTTTCACTCTTTCGTTCCTCCATTCTCTTGTGTCGCCTTTTTCAATTAACCCTAAATGCAAACTGCACACATTGTAAAGGCACTCACCAGAATGATCTGGTTTGAGCTGACAGGAAGGCTATGGCTGTGATGAGCTGAAAAGCATGTCAGGAAGTACAACACATCATATATTCAGGTCGATGGGGTAAAAGACAAGATATCCAGATCAGATTGCACTCCTATAAAAACCAAAAACAGGAATTTTAGCTATCAGTGAACAGAAAAAAAAGAGTTTCTGAGATGCTTTTCTGATTTTTTTATTGTAAACAGTGCTACAATTAGCAAAATTGTAGTCTTATTAGCAAAATAATTAGTCTTCGGACTTCACTTGCCACAGTTTTGCATTCAAGTCTCCATCACATCTGATCATTTTAACAAGACAGACTTCATGTTAAAACTAGAATTTCCTGGCACTTTTTCACCATATAGTACCCAGATATAGAAGGCAAATAATTTATTATCACACTCTTCTGTGTCACACAGATGAGGATGGGTTCCCTTTGGAGTCTGCTTCCTTTCAAGTTTACTTCCTCATATCGTCTCAAGGAGCTTTTCCCTCATCACCGTCACCTCTGTCTCATTATTAGGGATAAATTAATCGATTAACCTTAATGGAAAATTTATATCCATGCATATATTGATATGCAAACGTCTTATGTGTTAAGAATACCTATACCTTTAAAAAATAATGAATTTAAGCATTTTAAAAGCTATATACAAGTAATACTGAATTTTATTGAAGTGAATATTTGAGAATAAAAAAGAGATCAGGTGTTATAGTGTAATTGCATATAAGTTTTTTTTCTATATAAAGCCAGCTCTACTGTATAAAGCAGGGGTGTCAAACTTACGACCCGCGTGCCAGATCAGGCCCGCAAATGGGTTTAATCCGGCCCGCAAGATGATTTGACGTTTAAATTAGCTTAGCGGTTAAATTAGCTAGCTGCCTTGTCGTTCTGCCTATTAAATCCTCTACTTTGAACATTACGCGCTTTGTCACCCTCATTGTCCCAAAATGTCTCTCAAAAAAAAGAAAAGTGGACACAGAGTGCAGAGTTTTCCAAGAAAAATGGTCATTATCCTATTTATTCACGGAAGTGAATGGGAAACTGGTGTGTTTGGTATGTTCACAGCAGGTTTCGGTGCTGAAAGAATATAACCTTCGACGCCACTATGAGGCTCTTCATGCCGAAAAATACAAAAACTTGCAAGGACAACAGAGAATAGAGAAGGTAAATGAATTGTTGGTTGGTCTGAAGAGGCAGCAGTCTGTGTTTACTTGTAGCCGAGAAATAAGTGATGCTGCAGTGAAAGCCAGCTACCTTATTGCTAATGAAATTGCACTGGCTTCAAAACCATTTAGTGAGGGTGAATTTGTGAAGACATGCATGCTGAAGGCTGCAGAGACTGTGTGCCCTGAAAAGCGTCAGGCTTTTGCAAATATCAGCCTGACAAGAAACACAGTTGCAGACAGGATTTCTGATCTTTCCGAGGATTTGGACAGCCAATTGAAGCGCAAAGTAAAGTCATTTATTGCGTTTTCGGTTGCAGTTGATGAAACCACGGACATTACAGATGTTGCGCAACTGGCCATATTCATCCGCGGAGTTGATGACACTTTGACCGTCACCGAGGAGTTCGTGGAGTTGGTGCCAATGACGGACACCACAACAGCAGCTGATATTTTCACCGCCCTCGTCGGAGCGCTGGACAGGGTCGGAGTGGACTGGTCCCGCGCTGTCAGCCTGGCTACAGATGGTGCGCCTTCAATGACCGGGAGAAAAGCAGGTGTTGGGACAAAATTCAGGGAGAAGGTGCAGACTGCAAATGGAGGACGTGATTTTTGGACTTTTCATTGTATTTTGCATCAGGAGGCATTGTGTTGCAAGTCACTGAAGATGGATAACGTCATGGAGGTGGTCGTCCGAACCGTAAATTTCATCCGATCCAGAGGCCTGAATCACCGTCAGTTTGACAGCCTTCTCAGAGAGAAAGACCACAACTATGGCCTGTCATACCACACCGAGGTAAGGTGGTTAAGCCGAGGTGCTGTGCTGAGGCGCTTCTTTGATTTAAGAGAGGAAATCAAACAGTTCATGGAAAGAAAGGGCAAACCAGTGTTAGAATTTCAGTCCACAGAATGGATGCAGGACTTTGCATTTATGGTGGATGTTACAGAGCACCTGAATAACTTGAACAAAATGCTGCAAGGGCGCAGCAAAGTTGTCACGCAGTACTATGACAGCATATGTGCATTCAAGTTGAAGCTGTCATTGTGGGAGACACAACTCGCAGGTGGTGATGCTGCTCATTTTCCTTGTCTGAAAGATGTGTGCACGACCCAACATGCCGCAGACATGAAGCGGTTCAAATATAAAATAACAGGACTAGTGCGGGAGTTTGAGCAACGCTTTCAGATTTTTGGTGAACTGGAGAAAGACTTCAAAGTTTTTCGCTCGCCATTCACCGTGAATGCCTCTGATCTGCCTGCCAACATCCAACTAGAAATAATAGACTTGCAGTGTGACTCAGATTTGAAGGGCAAGTTTGCCGCAGCTGGCTTGGACACGTTTTACCAGCATCTCTTGCCAGGTTACCCCAACTTGACAGCCCTTGCTGCAAAAGTGTTGTGCATGTTTGGAACCACATATCTTTGTGAGCAAGTTTTCTCTGTAATGAGCATCAACAAAACAAAGCTACGCTCAAGGCTCACGCACAAGCACTTGAATGACATTTTGAAATTGGCTGCCACTCAGGATGTGACGCCTGATATTGATGCACTTGTGAAAGCTAAAAGATGCCAGGTTTCAGGAGGAGAAAAAAAAAAAACAGTGGGTAACCCCACTTAAAATGCTGCATGAGACCCTGATATAGTTCTGTGAAAATGAATGTCTTCTATGGATATTTTAAGAAAGTGAAGTGTGTGATTTACTGTAGTAATTTCCGTCACTTCAGTTCATTAGTTTGGTTTGTTGAAATTGTTCATGCATTGTACAGCTTTTATTTTTCTATCAATAAATAGTGTAGCCTACAAGGCAGGGAGTAACTCAACCATCTTCAATAGTTTTTACCTCCGTTTGTATGGTATGGTGAGTTAGCTCAGGATTAAGATGTGGAAATGACGAATGAGGTATTCAAAACCTAGAAGAGTATTTTGTTCAATCCCAGATAGGCTGTGACTTAAAGTTGAATGCCTTTGTAGATAGAGTAGATAGTAGATCGATATGAGACGAAGTTTAAGTTCGAATCACTGAGGCATTGTGTTCTTGAAATTGCACCAATTTTTTCCTCAGAATTTTCAACTAATTTGAAGTGTTTTGTAAAGAGCATTATTTGTGATGTGTTCAGAATGTGCTTGTACTATTTTGGACCAAAGTAAAACAAAGGAAACAAATCTGAAGTTGTCATTATTTTTAAGTTACTATGCCATGATTTTACCAGTCCGGCCCACTTGGGAATAGATTTTCCTCCATATGGCCCCTGACCTAAAATGAGTTTGACACCCCTGGTATAAAGCCAGTCAGAGTGAGAGATCGGTTTCTATGGTAACAGTCAATCACTAGAGTTAGCTTGTAAATGTGTGAGAACTGAAACATAAGCAATAAGTAAATAAATTATACAACTTTTAAGTGTCCAATTTCAAGTCTGTGTACAAGATATAAAACCTGATTTGGTCTATGGTGGTTGTAGCGCATCAGCCTCAAGTTTTGTTCTGTAGCATATTCTGAGATGCTTTTCTGCTCATCAGGGATGTAAAGAGTGTTTATTTACAACTATTCAGAATATATTATAACTATTCACATATGATCTGCTGTTACAGGACAGAAGGCTCGGAGACAGCGGCTCACAGTTAGTGAGTTTATTAGACACAAGCAGGAGAACGATGCAGTGATATAGAACGATAAGTGAATGGAATATGATACTGTCCTTTGTAACTTGCCGGTGGGTTATGTTTGTGATCGCTGGAGTAGACGCGGAGCGGTAGCCACGGACCCCGACGTCATGGTGGTCTTCCTCTTCCACGAGGGGCAGGTCTGTTGGGATGCGCCGAGTGGAAGGTTTCCAGCAGGTTTGGATCGAGTATGTCGTTGCGTGGTACCCATGAGCGTTCCTCAGGACCATAGCCTTCCCAGTCTACCAGGTACTCGAGCTGACCACCATGGCGCCGGGAGTCCAGAATCTCACCCCGTAGGCAGCTCCATCGTCCAGTAGGAGTGGGAGGGGGGGTTCGGCTGCGTCACTGCCAGGCTCTGTGGAGGGAGAAACAGAGGGATGGTGAGGCTTAAGAAGAGACACGTGGAATGTAGGGTGAATGCGATACTCAGGTGGGAGTTGGGGTTTGTAGGTGACCGGGTTGATCTGCTTAAGGATGGTGAATGGGCCAATGAACCTGGGACCCAGCTTACGGCATGGTTGGCGTAGACAGATGTCCCTAGTAGACAGCCAGACCTTCTGCCCAGGTTGATAGATGGGTGCTTCGGAGCGACGAAGGTCGGCTTTCCATCTATGCCGACGCAGGGCACGTTGTAGCTGGTGATGCGCTGAGTCCCAGACCCTCTCGCTCTCTCGGAACCAGTAGTCGACCGCTGGTACGTTCGATGGTTCCCCTGACCAGGGGAACAGTGGGGGTTGGTAGCCGAGTACGCACTGGAAAAGTGTCAGGCCGGTGGATGGTTGGCGTAGGGAGTTTTGTGCGTACTCAGCCCAACCCAGGTACTGGCTCCAAGAGTCCTGGTGGCCGTGACAGAAGGTACGGAGGTAGCGACCGATCTCCTGGATCTTCCTCTCCGTCTGCCCGTTAGTCTGAGGATGGTATCCCGACGACAGGCTGACGGCCACACCTAGGCGTGAGAAGAAAGCTTTCCAAACTCTTGAGATGAACTGAGGTCCTCGGTCGGAGACAATGTCCTCAGGAATGCCGAAGTAGCGGAAGATGTGGTTGAACATCAGCTCAGCAGTCTCCATAGCAGTGGGTAGTCCCTTCAAAGGAATCAGACGACAAGATTTAGAAAACCTGTCTACTACTACAAATATACATGTACAGGACTTGGAAACAGGAAGATCCGTAATGAAATCCACCCCTAGGTGTGACCATGGACGATTGGGAACGGGCAGAGGAAGGAGTTTGCCGGATGGTAGGTGGCGTGGGCTCTTGGACATGGCACAATCCCTACATCCCTGCACGTACCTTCTGACATCCGATGCCGTATTGGGCCACCAGAAGTGATCTTTTAGCAACGAGAGGGTTTCGTTGACCCCCGGGTGGCCAGTGTCAAGTGATGTATGGGTGGAGTGGATAAGTGGGGTGCGCCGTGCTCTGGTGATGTATTGCAAGCCTGGCGGGCAACCCGATGGAGTGTTGGTGGAGGCATTGGTAGATGGAAGGGTCTCCTCAGACCAGGTAATGGGGCTGACAATTACCTTTTCCGGAAGGATGGTTTCAGGCACCTCTGTGTTCTCCTCCGGAGTGAAAAGTCGGGAGAGGGCATCAGCCTTGGTATTTTTGGATCCAGGTCTGTAGGAGATGGTGAAATCGAAGCGGGTGAAGAGAAGGGCCCAGCGGGCCTGTCGTGGATTGAGTCTCTTGGTGGCTCGAAGATATTCCAGGTTTTTGTGATCCGTGAGCACCAAGAACGGATGTCTGGCTCCCTCCAGCCAATGCCTCCACTTCTCGAGGGCCAGTTTCACAGCTAACAGTTCTCGGTTGCCGATGTCGTAGTTCACCTCCGCCGGATTGAGCTTGCGGGAGAAGAAGGCACATGGATGGAGGCGGCTCGGGTTCCCCTGCTGCTGTGATAGGACCGCTCCTACTCCGGTTGTGGAGGCATCCACTTCCACGATGAAGGGCCTGTTGGGATCAGGATGGACCAGGAGAGGAGCGGTGGTGAAGGCTTCTTTTAAGGTGTTGAAAGCTTCTTCGGCAGATGAGGTCCAGGACAGAGACTTGGGCTTGTCTCTTAGGAGACTGGTGAGAGGATTGGCGATGGAACTGTAGTTCTGGATAAACCATCTGTAAAAGTTAGCGAAGCCAAGGAAACGTTGGAGTTCCTTCACAGTAGTGAGCGTTGGCCAGTCCCTGATGGCTGCCACCTTCCCCTTGTCCATCCGGATGCCACTGCTGTCGATGTTGTAACCAAGGAACTGCACTGAGGGTTGATGGAAGGAGCACTTCTCGGCCTTGAGGAATAGCTGGAACTCCCTCAGGCGCTTCAGGACCTCCGCAACGTGGTGGCGATGTTCGGCCAGGTTCCGGGAGTAAATCAGGATATCATCGATGTATACCAAGACGAACCTGTGGAGAAACTCCCGGAGCACCTCGTGTATGAAGTCCTGGAATACGGAGGGGGCGTTGGCGAGGCCATAGGGCATGACCAGATATTCGTAGTGGCCTGTGGGCATGACAAAGGCGGTCTTCCACTCGTCCCCCTCGCGTATCCGGATGAGGTTATACGCGCTGCGGAGGTCCAACTTGGTGAAAACAGTGGCACCACGGAGATGTTCCAGGGCCGCTGGGACAAGAGGAAGTGGGTACCTGAACTTAACGGTTATCTGGTTGAGAGCTCTGTAGTCGATACATGGCTGCAGGCCTCCGTCCTTTTTTGCCACGAAGAAGAAGCTGGACACAGCAGGGGAAGTCAATGGGCGGATGTAGCCTTGAGCCAGGGCCTCCTCGATGTACTCCTCCATGGCCTTCTCCTCCGGGATGGACAGGGGATAAATCTTTCCCCTGGGCACTGGCTCACCCAGAAGCAGATCAATGGCGCAGTCCCATGGCCGGTGTGGAGGCAGCTTTGAAGCTCTCTTAGGGCAGAAAACGTCGCTGAAGGGGGCGTAACAGGCTGGGATATCCTAATCCCATGGCCGGTTCTCTAATGGGCTCTCGATGGAAGTAGCCTGGACAGGAAGATGATTTGGGTTTGGAGAACGTGGAACAGGGAATTCGGGAAAACAATCCGTAAAACAGGTGTCACCCCACTTCAGGACTTCACCGGTCTTCCAGGAGAGGATAGGATCATGCTGCTCCAACCACGGACGCCCTAAAATCACATCAGCGGTGGATTCCTCCAGAACCAGCAACGTGATCTCCTCCACATGAAGTACACCGATTTGAAGCAGTAGTGGGCCGACACACCAACTTACTTGTCGTTGGCTTACAGGTTTTCCAGTTATGGATTGGATCTGGTATGCAGTAGACGTGGCCGTGGTCTTGAGTCTGAGCTGACGGCAGAGGGCGCCGGAGATGAAGTTGCCCGCTGACCCAGAATCGAGGAGGGCGACAACTGGAATGGAGACATTAGCAGCAGTAAGCTTTCCAATAGTGGTGAGTGGTTTCATCTTAGGAGTAGGAGGGAAGATGGTACTCACCATGGGACGAGGAGGACGAATGGGGCATGCGGAGATTGCATGCCCTGGAGCACCACAGTACAAACAGAGATTCTGGGTCAGCCTTCTCTGCCATTCAGCGGGAGTCAGACGGTATGGCCCCAAGTGCATGGGTTTAGGGGCTGGTTCTGGAGGGCTGACGGAGCCTGGCCAGCAGAGGGTGGTGGTGAGTGGCACCTGGCCTTGGTGCTCTTCGAGACATGACTGCATATGGGTGGCGAAACAAACGGAGAGTTGTATAAACCTTTCTAGCCCGATGGAGTCCTCGTATGCAGCGAGATGCAACCACACTTGTGGATCCAGTCCTTGACGATATGAGGTGAGCAGCGATTGTTCGTTCCAACCACTCTTCGCGGCAAGTGTTCTAAATTGGAGAGCATATTCGTTAACGGACATTTTGCCTTGCTTTAAATTATAAAGTTCCTCACCGATCGAAGAGTCCCAGGAGGGTTTTCTGAACACCTCTTTGAAATGGTCGTCGAAACTGGAGTAGGACTGGACAGCTGGGTGATTTTGGGACCAGATGGACTCAGCCCATAGAAGTGCCTTGCCGCTCAGTTGAGTGATTACGAACGCCACTTTAGATCGCTCGGTGGGGAACATGTGCGGTTGCATCTCCAGGACCACTGAGCATTGCAGGAGGAAACCATTGCAATCCTCTGCCAAACCAGAATAGGGTGCCGGTTTGGCCATGGGACTGGTGCACAACAGCAGTGAAGAAGTGGCAGCGGTGTTTGAGGAAGTGAAGGCTGGTGGAGCTGGCGTGGGTGCTGGGTGCGCGGTGAGTGCCTGACGTAATGCAGCAAACAGGTATTGGAATGTGTCGGAGTTACTCATGCTTGCGTCCACGATGTCTGGTCCGGTCTTCTGTTACAGGACAGAAGGCTCAGGGGACAGAGGATCACAGTTAGTGAGTTTATTAGACACAAGCAGGAGAATAGTAACGCAGGTGATGAACGATGCAGTGACATAGAACGATAAGTGAATGAAACATGATACTGTCCTTTGTAACTTGCTGGTGGGTTATGTTTGTGATCGCTGGAGTAGACGCGGAGCTGGATACGTTTGACAATCACACACACGAAGGAGAGACACGAGGGAACTGGGGAACACTGGACACAGATAGGTAGCGAAAAGAGTCCTTGTGGTAAGCTTTCAGGAAGAGTCCTTAGTTGCAAACAAGACCAGACGGTGAGTGGTGTGTGTGAGTGTCTTTTATGTTTGGAGTGAATTGCAGCGGTGATTGAGTGCAGGTGTGCGTGATTAGTATTTGGGAGAGGGAGTGCGCTGTGATTGGTTTGTGTTGGAGCCTGGCATGTCTGTGACATCTGCAGGGTTTGTGAAATTAAATCAAAAGGATCAAAATGTTACCTCACCCATGGATTGACTGTAGTGTGATATAGAAGCTGTCTATGCTAGTTAGCGAAAAAGATATTTCAGAATTTGCTAAATTAAATGTCATATTATTAGAAACATTATTTATTACAAGAAGAGAACTGAGTTTTAGCAACTTCTGAGATTTCACACATGCCATTAGCTCCCAAATAATCAATTCTACAAGGCTGAATGTATTTTATGTAAACATCAAGTTCAGAGTATACTAAAGATTAATTTTCTTAAGCAATATCTCCAAACAGGGCACGGTGGCTTGGTGGTTAGCACGTTAGCCTCACACCTCCAGGGTTGGGGGTTCGATTCCCGCCTCCGCCGTGTGTGTGGAGTTTGCATGTTCTCCCCGTGCCTTGGGGGTTTCCTCCCCCGGTCCAAAGACATGCGTGGTAGGTTGATTGGCATCTCTAAATTGTCCATAGCGTGTGATTGCGTGAGTGAATGAGAGTGTGTGTGTACCCTGTGATGGGTTGGGACTCCGTCCAGGGTGTATCCTGCCTTGATGCCCAATGACGCCTGAGATAGGCACAGGCTCCCCATGACCCGAGAGTAGATCGGATAAGTGGTAGACAATGAATGAATGAATATCTCCAAACATGGATGCTTACTTAAGCAATACTAGGATTTTAAGGACCATAAAACCCACATGTGGAATAGTCTGTGGTCAGGATTGTGATCTTTGACCTTTGGTCATGGTCATGACATTTGGTCTGACAGCTCATCATGCACAGTTATGCCTCTTCCTGTGTTTTCCACAGCTCAACTGGGAGCCACTTTTATTAAAAGTTTTAGCACAAGTGCTACTACAATCCTACCACCTTTCTTTGCGCCAATTTAAATGCTACTCATGTTTGTTTAAACCCACACACAATTCTCTGTATAGGATAATTTGCTTATTTGACACTTTTCTAGATGCTTACTCCTTCCTCTCTCATGCACACATACACATACACACAAAGCTCTGACTGCTAAAAAGCTTAGCGTGGGTAGACAATTCCATACTCCTCTAACTCACTGACAATACACACTACATTACTAACATAAACTTGAGTCATCACTTTCTCTTTTGTAAAGAATACAAACTAGCCCATACTTAGAAACACAAGTTTTATTCATTTGTAAAAAATAAATAAATAAACAACAACATTCATTCATTCATTGTCTACCGCATATCCGATCTATTCTCGGGTTACGGGGAGCCTGTGCTCAGACACATTGGGCATAAAGGCAGGATACACCCTGGATGGAGTGCCAACCCATCACAGGGCACACACAACAGACAATTTAGAGATGCCAATCAACCTACAATGCATGTCTTTGGACAGGGGGAGGAAACCCCCAAGGCACAGGGAGAACATGCAAACTCCACACACGGCAGAGACAGGAATCGAACCCCCAACCCTGGAGGTGTGAGGCAAACATGCTAGCCACTGTGACCCCCTTAAACAACAACAACAACAATAATAGTAATAATAATAATAATAATAATAATAATAATAATAATAATAATAATAATAATAATAATAATAATTTAAGTAATTAATTAATTAATTTAAAACACACTAACTCAGTCAGGTAATCAACACATTAGCAAGTTTACTATGGAAAAATGCAAAGAGTTAGCAAACTTCCACTGTCAGCTAGGTTCACTTTACATGGGTTTGTCTCAATCACATCTCTGGCCCCCTAGATAGTGAATATATATTGTGTATATTGTGTACATGACTGGTAGGCACCCTGGCTCATGGCACATTGGGATACTGATTACTCGTCAAAGAAACAATCTGGTCAATTTATTATCAATGTGCATCGCTGTCACAGTGTACAAAGTCACGGATCCCGTTTGGAAGCAGCCGGGAAATATGGCCGCTGTGTCCCAACAATCACTATTTATAAGCACAATTAATTGAGCCCATCTGTTCCCCTTTAGCATGTTTGGTTCTTCTCTTTTTATTTGTTTCAACGTCTCTTTGCGATGTATGCAGTCAGTTTCCTGTGTTTTGTGATTTTGCTAAGGTTTTGACTCATTTTTAGCTCTTGTTTTCTCATGGATATAGTTGTTTTTCTCCTCGCTGAACTTTGTTTGTTTTTAACTCGTGCCTTTCGATTA
>JAUCMX010000016.1:19541442-19563942 GCA_033459395.1 Hemibagrus guttatus | reverse complement strand
GATGTAGTGACACACAAAACCCAGATGTGTAATCTAAGTAATGGAATGAAATGTAACATGGATGTTTATGAGGTAGTTAATTGTGTATAAATGTGTGTGTAGTGAAGTGTGTAAAGAATTCTGTGAAATAGTGAATTGATAAGTTAAGAAGTTCATAAAATAGTGTTTAAAGTAGTAAATTGTGTAAAGTTTACAAAGTTGTGAATTGAGGGATGTAGTAAAGCATGTACATTGTGAGGTATGTTAAGTAGTATAGGGAGTAAAACTGTAAAGTTTGTACAGTAAATTGTGTCAAATTGGGAAATATATAAATTAGTATTGAATTGTAAAGGTTGTAATATAATTAATAGTGTAAAGTAGGAAAACCTGTGAACTGTGTAATATAGTGAGGTATGTAACATAGTCAAGTGTTTAAAATAATGGGATGCGTAAAGAATTGTGTAAAGAAATGTGTAAAATGGTGGGGTGTTTATAAATCTGTGAATTGTGGGATGTAGCAAAGTGTGTAAAAGAAAGGAAAGTGTTTAAAATACTTAAGTACATAAAGTATTAAGGTGTGTAAAGTAGTGAAGTGTGTAAAATAGTAAAGCATGTAAAGTTTTTTTAAAGTCTTTAAAGTAATGAAATGTATCAAATATTGACATGTGTAATGTAGTGAAGTGGAAAAATAGTGAAATGTGTAGTGACTATGGAAAAAAGTGGAAATATAGTGAATTGGAAAAATAGTGACTATGAAGTCATGAAGTCTGTAAAGTAGGGAAACAATATATATTCAATTTGTGTAAAGTAGAGAAGTGTATAAATTACTGAAGTGTGTAAAGTAGTGGAGTGAGCAAAATATTGAAGTGTGTAAAGTCATGAAGTGTGTAAAGTACTGAAGAGTTTTGAAGTGTGTAAGTCATGAAGTGTGTAAAGTCTGAAGAGTATAAAATATTGAAGTGTGTAAATCATGAAGTTGTAAAGTAGTAAAGTATATAAAGTCATGAAGTGTGTAAAGTACTGAAGAGTATAAAATATTGAAGTGTGTAAAGTCATGAAGTGTGTAAAGTCATGAAGAGTATAAAATATTGAAGTGTGTAATATCATGAAGTCTGTAAAGTAGTAAAGTATATAAAATAAGTCATGAAGTGTGTAAAGTACTGAAGAGTATAAAATATTGAAGTGTGTAAAGTCATGAAGTGTGTAAAGTCATGAAGAGTATAAAATATTGAAGTGTGTAATATCATGAAGTCTGTAAAGTAGTAAAGTATATAAAATAAGTCATGAAGTGTGTAAAGTACTGAAGAGTATAAAATATTGAAGTGTGTAAAGTCATGAAGTGTGTAAAGTCATGAAGTGTGTAAAGTACTGGAGAGTATAAAATATTGAAATGTGTAAAGTCATGAAGTATATAAAGTACTGAAGAGTTTAAATTATTGAAGTATGTAAAGTCATGAAGTGTGTAAAGTACTTAAGAGTATAAAATATTGAAATGTGTAATGTCATGAAGTCTGTAAAGTAGTAAAGTATATAAAATAAGTCATGAAGTGTGTAAAGTACTGAAGAGTATAAAATATTGAAGTGTGTAAAGTAGTCAAGTGTGTAAAGAGTGAGTAAAGCAGTGAAGTGTGCAAAATAGTGGTAACATTTTTAATATAGGTGTGTAAAATAGTACATTGATTACAGTACTATAAGGGAGTGAGGTAAAACACTGACGTGTAAAATCATGGTAAAGTAATGGCTTGAAAAATGTCGAAGTTTACTATGGTTATGTAGCAAATTATACACTGAATTGTGTAACGCACTGAGGTAGTGAAGTATATAAAAGTGAAATGTGTGAAGTTTGTTAAGTAGTGAAGTATGCAAGTATGCAATATTAAATTGTGTAAATTTGCTAATTTATCTGTTCTGTGTTACATAATAAAACACTGGAGGAATGAACCTACTGGGAGAATATGGGCCATATATCCAAAGGAGAAAAATAAATAAAGCTGGTGTATATAAATGTGCAGAAATTGTTTTATTAAAGGTCACAAGTTTGGGATTTTTTCCATGTGCAGTAGTCACTTTAAGATAGTGCATGATGTCAGTCTTCATCAAGGTGGTTTTAGGTAACCATCCTCATGACAATCCACCTGAAAACCAAATATTTTATATTATAAATTACAACTTATTTTGTGTCTTGCATGAAGGTGAATGATAATATTTATGAAATATGAGTTATAGGAGTATTATTTTTGTGTTTGTGTGTGTGTGTGTGTGTGTGTGTGTGTGTGTGTGTGTGTGTGTGTACCTGGTGTGATGTGTATTTGCTAAAGAGTTCCTGGTATCTTTCTTTCCACTTGTCTGCCTCGACCTGCAGATCCAGCATAGCATCTACAGCCCATCTAGAGGAAATATTTTAAAATATATATTCTCACTCTTCACTCCTCAGTTCCTATACATATATTGAATAATTGCTTGTGTTTTACCTGCTGCAATGCATTATTGGTAGTGTATTTTCTTTACTGATCGCCTCAGATTTTGTGTTCTTTCTAAGATCCAGCAATTCTTCCTGTAACCTGTTCACCTGCAGAACCAGGGCCTCCTTCTCATCATTCAGGCAGTCCTTAAACCTACACACACAAAATATCAGTTACTAGTAACAGCAACACACACTTCATCATTATTTACATATTCACACACACACACACACCTTTTGATGCAACATATCCAGTTGCGTTGTTGTTCACACAACCACTCCACCTGCTCAGCCATCTCTTTGAGTTTGTGTACGCTGACAGTGTTTTCACGCTGCAGTTCCATCACTGTCTTCTGGTGGGCACTGTTCTGCTCGCTTAGCTCCTGCTGCAATGCATCATGGGCCTTCTGCAGCTCCTGTAGGTCATGTGACTTACTGACCAATCAGAATAAGATAATAGACAACATAGTAGGTGTATTCTGTACAAATACATACTCACAGAAAACACATAAATTCAAGTAGTATATAGTCAATAACGTAGATGCTTAAGATTAAGAAATCTTGATTAAGAAATCAAACATAAAATATAAAAACAAACATATCGTTTAACTGTCTAAGCAGAAATGAGAGCAATTTGAATATTAAAATGAACTGTTTTAACATTGGTACCTCTCAAGCTCTTTCTGCAGATCTTCTCTATGCTTAGCATGGAGCTGGGCCTCCTGATGGAGCTGTGTCTCCAGGCCCTCTGACTTTTTGGTTGCTTGCTGGGCCTCCTGGTGGAGCTCTTCCACAAAGCCTATTAACTGCTTCTCAGTGGACTGAAGGTATTGCAGTTCTGAGTTTATCGACTCCAAGTGAACAGTTAACAGTGCCGCATCACTTGTGCTCACAACACGCTACACATATAAACACACACACACACACTGCAGTTTTCAGAACTATATTTATATATAATAGAAAATGTCAAAATTTCAGCATGTAAAGTATAAAAAGAATGCAGACATTATACACTTTAGTTAACTGATCAAACAAATTAAAACAATACACACATTCAGTTATATGCACATAATGTAATAATACAGTATTATTTCACATACAACACACACACACACACACACACACACACAATGCATTGCACAGGAACACACTCATATAATAACATAAAGTCTGTCTTTTTATTACCATCATTCATTTCTCATCATGATGCATAAAACAGAGGACAAAAGCAGGAAGGTTCACTTTGTGTAGCTATTTTCTAATGCTATTAAACACACAGATAATGAGATTTTTTTTAAGATGCCTGTAGATATGAATCTCAAACTTACTGCCTACATTTATTAGTTAGAACAAGTCCAAACACAGCAGTGACGCTATTCACACACATATCTGTCTCACGCATCAGTCTTATTAAACTTTTGGCTTCTACAGGTCTTTTTGCATATTGTATTGTGAGAAACATATTAACAGGCTGTGAATGCATATAAAAATCATTAATACATGTTAAAAATATGTCACAGTGTTTCAAAGAAGGTACCTGTTGGTGTTGGAGTTTTTCAACAAGCTCCTGGATGGTGTTTTCTTTCCGATGGAGCTGCAAACACACAGTTTCCAATTCTACCTGCAAGAACCGCACTCGCTCTCTGGATACCACACACTCTCTTTCCAATGCAGCTACACACACACAAACATACACACACACACAAAATTGTTCTCTGTTCAAACACTCACACACTAATAACACAAACACAAACATAGACAAATAGGATAACTGAGAAACATTGAATAATCATACAATTAAAAGCTTAACCAATGAACCAATGAAATTTCACAATCACATGATATCTTATTTAACCAAAGAAATTAAACACTATTTGTGCTCCTAGTATTTTTCTTTATTTCTTGTTTCCAACATGCTTCAGGGTATGACCTGGAAAATCATTCCTCCTCCTTTATGGATGTACCAATTCAAGGAAAGATGTGATAGGTGGCTTCTAGGATATGCAGAAGTCTTATTATTAAGTCTTATTTTAATGCATGACATACACCGATTGTGCATAACATTATGAGCACTGACATGTGAAGTGAATAACACTGATTATCTCCTCATCATGGTACCTGTTAGTGGGTGGGATATATTAGGCAGCAAGTGAACAACTCAAAGTTGATGTGTTAGAAGGCAGAAAAATGGGCAAGAGTGAGGATTTGAGCGAGTTTGATGAAGGGCCAAATTGTGATGGCTAGACGATTGGATCAGAGCATCTCCAAAACTGCAGCTCTTCTGGGGTGTTCCCGGTCTGCAGTGGTCAGTATCTATCAAAAGTGGTCCAAGGAAGGAACAGTGGTGAACCGGCGACAGGGTCATGGGTGGCCAAGGCTCACTGATGCACGTGGGGAGTGAAGGCTGGCCCGTGTGATCCGGTCCAAAAGACGCGCTACTGTTGCTCAAATTGCTGAAAAAGTTAATGCTGGTTCTGACAGAAAGGTGTCAGAATACACAGTACATGACGGGTCAGGGCTGTTTTGGCAGCAAAAGGGGACCAACACAATATTAGGCAGGTGGAAACATTTTAGGGAACAATAGAAAAAGAGCACTATTTTATAACTGAGGATGTGGCTGTGTTCAGAATAGACCATTCATCACCAATCACATTTAATATCAGGTTTAAAAGTAATTATCATACAGCTGTCATTCTATAAATTATTCTGATTAAATACCGAATAAAGATCAGCTGTAAGGTTTTCTTCACGGCTCGGTTTTATCCGACTGCATGGTTTGCAAAGGGCTTACAAAGCATGCAAGTTGTGTGACTTGTTGAGAGATATCGATCAGGAGAGGAGTATAAAAGAATTTTCAAAGCTTTAGATGTCCCGTAAAAACTTTCAACAAATAGAGAAAATGGAGCACCAAGGACAAGACAAAAACCTAATAAGAAGGCTGCTGAGAGGAGTACATAAGAGGCAACATTAATGGAGCTGCAGGAATATCTGACGATTACTGACTACTCTACATGTGACAACAGTGTCTTATGTTCTTCACATGGCTGGGCTCCGAGGTAGGGGTGATAGACAGACCAAAAAAACATCCAACCGAATCAAGTGGCAAAATGTGTACCAAAAGGTATATTTGGTGCAACAACAACAACCAAAAAAGTGATAAGAACACCGTACCCACAGTGCAGCATGGTGGTGGTAGCATCGTCATGTTTTCAAGTAGAACTGAGGCTTATATCAATGTGAAGGGAATCATGACTAGCTACAAATACCAGACGATTTTAGTGCAAAACCTTCAGGTGTCTGCTAGCAAGCTGAAGATGAAAAGGAATTTCAGTGTTTAGCAAGACAGAGATCCATCCAAATCAACAAAGGAACGGCTTGAACCAACAGTTGACCAATCTGGTATCAACGGAAGGTATAAAAGGGTTAACATTTTTGGCTGGTAGGGAGCGTCTGTTTGTTCTGTCAAAAGCGTCAGCCTCATGATATTTTATGCAACAGCTTTCTGCCTTTAAGGCACACACACACATACACGCACTTCAGAACAGTTTAATACCACATACCATTTAAAATCTGAAGTTCTTATTCAAATGTCGAAATGTCCCCTGAAGATACAGTTTCACAGTTTTAACATAAAGAAAAGGCCCTTTTGAACACCTGAGTCATGCCTTATTTACAAGAAAACAATGAAGACAGTTATATCTTATAGCTAATGGAGGATAGATTTCTTTTTAATTAGCACCATGTGCTTAGTAGATTTAACACATTCTTCATGAGAATTATAATATATACTTAGTAAACCTCCTCTAAAGTTGTTTAAACATATCCTTTTCTTGGATCTTGTTAGCGTAGTACTTGTTTTCCTTACTGTTTGTTCTATAGCATGCTGCTTGTTACCTGTTAATTAGCACCATCCCTGAATCAGCATTACTTTAACTTTATAATAAACACTACACTGTTTATTGCTTATCATTACAATACCATAAAGGCTAATTATTACTTGTTTTTTTTTCATAACTATACATTTGTGTATTATTCAGATAATGTTGTTTAGCAATGACACGTGTTTCTGTCACCATGGTTTATTTATTTAGCATGTTTCCCCTTTATTTAAGCTGTAAGAGATAGCATTTTGTAAACGATCACTAACAGCAAAAAGCCTATTATTACATATTCTCTCCATTTAGCCCCTAAAACCTGTGAGTTGCTAACCATATAATGATTACAGATTGATAATTATCTTCCTCTGTGGATAAATGAAATACTACAGAGAGATATACTGCTCTGTCTTACCTTTCTCTTGTGCCAGACGGCTGCACTTCGCTGTAAGATACTGAATCTGACTGTAATCTTCATCTCTCTGCACTCGAAAAAACCTCCTCATCACCCTGCACTGCTTTCTCTCCTTTCTCTGCTTCACTCACTCACACACACTTTTTAATGGAAGGGAAAAAGAGCAAGCTCCAAATGGCGCTGTGGTTGCCTAAGGACATGAAATTCTCTCACAGAATGCCTGAAGATAATCTGAAAGTTTAATATAGCTAGCAAGTGGCATTTGCAGCACAGGCATGTTGTAGCTAGCAGGTACATGTCATGGGGGACTGCACATTCTCTTACACCTTAAAAACTCCCTACATCACTCCCTACATCAAGCCCAATTTCACATCTGTTCAAATATCACCAGAATCAGGAAACACATCAAAAGTGTTTCAATATAAAGATGTTAAATATGCTGATGACACACAGGCGTAATATAGAGCACAAGATACTTGACAGAGTCATGAGGTTCTTGTATTTGGGAGTGAAGAATGCACCGAAAGACCTGAAAGGTTGCTTTAAAAAAAATCACGTCATTTTTATTTGTTTTCTACAACAAGAAAAGTGGAGATTTTGCTTAAAAAATGGCATTTATTTAAAAAGAAAATTAAAAAGAAAAAAATAAACAATGACCACAATGTTTTTAATTATAAGCAGCTTATGACATCTAAATGAAACCTAAGTTTAAACAAGCAAAGTAATTCAAATGAAACATTTACCGTGCTTTGGATTAACTAGAAATGTGAGGTTTTTTTCCCCAACTTTAGATGATTTCAGCCTTATCCTTCATCTTGATGTATTTAATCTGAGACTGAAAAAAAAAAAAACTAAAATGCTGGACAGTACAAGCCCACAAAAGACAAATTACAAGCGACACATCAGTGACTTGTTGAATTAAAGTACCCTTTGGCAAATATATGAAATGTGACACTCAAACTTGATGGAGGACAAATGGTTGATAAATACTTCAAAATAATTTAAAACTTCAATCGTCAGTCATGTTCTTACATGGTTACAGTTAAACAGCACAATAAACGAGGAAGAAATAAATAATGTGGAAAAAAATAAACATGTAACAAATGCCAGTGCTAAAGGTTTTGAGAAAAACAAACAAAGAGTGCCTCACTTTTTGGAAAAAAAAAAAAAAAGGTCAAACTAAATTGAAAAATTGCACACAACTTCAGTAACTGGGTAAGCCAAGCCATGTTGTGTCCAAATTATACACACAAGAGCTACAAGGCTAATAAAGCTAACAAGTAATAAATGCTTATGAAGAAAGATTAGACTAAAGCTAACGGTTTTCTGAAATCATCATGTTGACCTCTGACATTTTTGTGATTTAAAACTCTTCTTTAGCTTGAAATTCTTGTTGCTTCCTGTTTAAAGCAAGTGTGTATATATTTCAAAATACAGTTAGCACAATGCTAAATCATCTCACAGCTCCACTACAATGCTAATCATTCAGCAACACTGAATGTTTAGCATTATGCTAACTTTGTAATTACATTTTTTTTTTTTTAACAGATTTGCATATATGGGGTTGGTAGACATTTTGAAACAGGATTTTACTTACTATTATTTATAGATTTAAATTAGTAAATACAGACTGACTTTTTCAATTATATGAAAGTGCTAATGCTGCTAGATGATGCAGTTTGAATTGAGTGCATGATGATTTCAGAACAATTAGCATAATGCTAATCTAGCTCACAGCTCCAGTGTACATAACATTTAGACAAAAATTAGCTTCAAGCTAATAGTGTGGTGAAATCATTACTATTTTTTTCCCCTCACTATTCTCACAATATTGAATAGTGTATATGCTAATGCTACTATATGATATTATATGATGTTGGATATTTTGTGAGTACAGTTAGCGTAATGTTTATGATTCTCACAGCTCCAATACAAACATTTAGACCAGAATAATTAGCATCATGCTAACCACTTTGTTTACGTCAGTATTTTTTTTTTTTTTACCGCAGTCTTGAAGGTTTGCTTATATGCTGCTGACAGAAAATGACCTTATAGCTGAAAATAAAAGTGGCAGCCATTTTGGGACGGGATCACTTACTCTTATTTATATATTTAAATTTGTAAATACAGACTCACTTTACAACTATATGAAATAGTGCATGAGCTAATAGTACTACATGATGCTTTTTGAAGCAAGTGATGATTTCAGATAACAGTTAGCATGATGCTATATTTCTCCAACATTCAGGCTAGCATCATTAGCTATCTGTGTAGTGAAACAATCACCTTTTTTTTTTTTTACCTCAGTGTTAATTTTACACAGACTTGCTTATAGGGTGCTGACACAAAATTACCTCAGTTGAAAAATTTGTAACAGGCTTATATGAGGTAGTCTATGTGCAAATGACGCCGTTTGAAGCAAATGGAAGGATTTCAGAATACAATTAGCATGATGCTAGTCAGGGCTCAGTTACTTGTTAGCAAAGCGGGCTTTGTAGCTCCTGTACACAATCACGATAAACAATCCTTTTAAGAGAGCTGGCGGTGACATGTACGCATATACAGAGCATTGTTCAGGGTATCAACACTAAATTGTGAGGTTATACGTTAAACAGCAGTGAATGGCTCTGGCGTTTGGTTTTACGGAATGGAACTCTGCTACCTATAATGTAAGGATGGCAGCAAACAGTGCATTGCACGTGAATAAATTACAACTAAAACCCATGTTACATGAAAAGCAGTTAACTTAAAAAAAAAAATGTATGACACAGCAGATTCACAAAGCTAAAGGCTAAAGCTAAAGGATGTGCTCCAAATGATCAAGTCTGTGATTAGTTCTAACCACAGACGTCAGAAAGAGAATTATCTATCCATATTAGCTTATTTTTTTCCATGGCATTTTACATTGTACATTCTGTATAGAAGCGTTGATCATGCGTGCAGGAAAAAAAAAAACTAGAAACCTCGCTAATGCATGAAATAAACGGCAAAAACAATAGCCTTCTGAGGTCAAACCGATCCCAGTGTCAACTTATTGCACTGATTTCCTCTTAATACGGATGGCCAGTCACTATAAATAATAAAGACGACAATAAGAACCACGACAATAGCCATGGTAACAATGTGGGTTGATAAAAACAGTTCTCCGCTTCACCACTGCTGCCAGCTGAAGTCGTCGTTCGACCCGAAGACGAGAAAGAAGCCGAGGATGGTGCCGAAAATTACAATGTTTCCTGTCAGGACAAGAGCGCAGGCCCCCCAGGCAATCTGTAGACACAAGTATTCATGATTTACTCAACAAACACATTTAAGGCTCATCAATGCCTTCATCAGTCTTATCAGGTAACGGTCATGACGCTAGTGATAACATATCTCACAGACGCTCTGTGATGTTAAACATAACCATAAACGAATAAAGAACAACGTGTTCTAAAGTATAACTTCTTCCAGAACGAATTGCAGTGTGGTGGTGACATGTTATATTTAGGATAATGCTGTAGTGCACTTCTATCATGTAACCAGTCATTGGTATATGCCTGGGTTGAGCAGTAGTGATATGTAGGGAGACTTATCGCACAGATATTTGACTAAAACATGCTTCAAGCATAGAAAAGCGATGTTTACCACACTAGCACGTGCGAATATGATGGGCAGACCAAAGGCAGACACAACGATCCCTGTGGTGAGGAAAATGGCCAGTTCTTTGCAGGCGTTACTAGCCGAATCTGTGTCATCCATCACGCGACGAGAAGTGCAGTACGGGATAGGTGACAGGATGTAGAAGAAGAGAAGAAAGAGTGGCCAGTATTCACTATTGAAACACACACAAAAAATATTCATCAGCCACTATTCATCATTGTGCTCTAACCATGATGCCTATTAGAACATTTTTTACATGTAGCATGATTAATAAACCTTCTCAAGCATTATTATTACTATTATTATGTACTTCTGGATGCTTTGCTGTGTAAACAAGTAGTATTGAAAATGTATTCGAAATAACTCCCAAGTTAAAGTTACATATTTATACTCACTTATACACAGGCAAGGCACAGCCAAGCATCAGAAACATGAGGCCAATGGCTCCACTGAAGGAGAGGCTGATCAGGGCTGGGCATAAAGAGGAAATAGACAGATAATTATTCGATAATAATTTTTTTCTCCAGGGTGTAATTATACAGTTGTAACTGTTTCCCACTGGACTGTAGTAAATGAACAGCTTTCTCAGGGGTGAGATAAACTGTCTGTAGTTCAGTGAATCTAGTTTCTATACATGACTGGGTTTGGCTTCTGTAGCAGATTTACCCAAATCACATGCATTCATGTAAACCATTTAGCTGAAGGAAGATCATGTGACCAGAGGCTGAAGAGCTAGAAAGGACGTTTTCACACGTTCATTTTTTAAATTGCAGACAGGAGCTAAAGCTGTGAGCGGGGAACTGAAGAAAAGTCGGACCACATGTGTAGGATTAGTCTCACAGATATTGAGACCAGTTTTTGAGACAATGACATTGAGACAATGTTGCTGTTGTTTTGTGCATGCACACTGAAAATGAATTGCTTTAATCGGGCAAGTTAAAGTGTTGTTTGAATAACTTCCTGTTTACTACCCTGTCCCCTTGTGATATCCCACACAGGACAAGAAGCATTTCCACCAATTCAAGTACAGGAAGGCGTAATAATATCACCAGCCATGTGGCCTTAAAACTGCTTGTGTAAGCGAGAGCCCTGGGAGTTTGAGAGATGAACGAAGCGGGCGAGGTTTCCAGGCAGTGTTGGTTATTTAATATTGGAGAATATTCACCTGCACAAATCGTTCCACATGCTGACTCATATGACAATTATTTTTGCATGATAAGTGTACTCTGATATTCAACTATGGTCTGGTCAGGTCTTGGTAAGTGTCTAATAATATAATCACTGGATTTAATCACTTGTTTTTAGTGGTACTGTAATATGGTTATATCTCTCAGGCCTCATTCTAGGATTCCAAACGTCACTTTTAGGCTTTCTGACAAACCATGAATCAGCCTTAGTGATGTTAGCAGAATAAATGTGCAACATTTGTGCATTTGAGGTAAATCCTTTATTGCATATGGACGGCTGGCTTCTAAAAGTCCTTTAGAGACCAAATCAGAAGAAGAATCAAATGCATCTTTCTCAAAAAAGGAAAGACTGAATTGTCTCTCTGACTTTACTATTGAAATTCTTCACGACTATTGAAAGTCATGTAGTGATTTTCCAGAAGAAGTGGTTTTTCTTTTCTATCTCCATTACATATATATACATACACACACACACACACACACACACACTGGTGAGTCCTTTCATCAGTTTACTTTAGCAAAGGATAAGGTGTGGTGGCTGACCATTACTTTACACCTTGAGACAATTTAGAGCTTGTAATATGTTAGCCAAATTACCTAATTATACATTTCTAAGGACCTTAAACACTCTATACTCATGCATGCAAGCAGATCTTTGGAAAATGTTGGAAATTAGTACATAAAAATATCGTATAGAAGAAGTTGCTTTCAGCTGCTCCCTGTTCGGGGTCGCCATAGCGGACCAACTGGTCCGCACAACAACTTGGCAAATGTTTTACGCTGGATGCCCTTCCTGACGCAACCCTCCCATTTTTCCGGGCTTGGGACCGGCACTGCATCCAGTGGCTGTGGTTGAGGCATTGGCTGGGAATCGAACCCGGCCCTTCCGCATGATAGACGAGAAACCTACCACTGAGCCCAATGCCCCACTTAAAGATATTGTATACATTCTCTTAAATCTTCCCTCGGTTACATGCGCCTGCACTTGAACGCAGAGGAGTCCAGTCCAGTATTTTCTCTGCTCGGATACACCTAATTTAGTTAATCAGCTAATTATCAAGCCCCTGCTGTGATCAGTCGATGGTGGGTTGGGATTTATTGATCTCCAAGGGAAATGTGGGTGTAGTACGACATGACGTGCACAATAAAACTGAGAAACATTGCACTGTTCATGGAGTGATGTGGGTTTAGCGTTCACATGATTCATCACATGATTCTGCAGCAAGTCACCCTGAAATTACCATTGACACAGACGAAAGCTCTCGGCTGTTTTTTAAATATAAACTGGCGTTATGGTTATGTATTCCTTTCTTACTTTAAAGCTGTTTGCTGGAATTTACTCAGTATTCAATCTCAGTAGATTTAATCTCAATAGACATTAACAAACTGCTTGAATGACACTCACTTCTTCCATATGGGAGGAAATGTTGACTATTTAATGGACCTTTTTATATAGAGAACACAGCATAGTGTTTTTATAATATATAACCAAAGAAATCTTAAAATGTTATTAGACATATTGGCATTTCAGTCAGGCAAAAAGACGCATTATCTGCAAATGTGTTTGTTTTCCCGAGCTTCATTTACATGCATCCGAGAGTACATCATTTTTCTGTGGGATTCGTTCATATTCCATGGGAGATAATAAGGCAAGCATTTTGTGGCCAGTCCAGACATTTTCTGAATGGTGACCCATAAGAAAGTTTCCATCACTCAAGGATAATTGTATTCATCTGCCATAATTTTACATATAAAAGATGAATTCTTGAATTTAAACCATTGTTGAGTAGTTTATCTTAACCCATATAGCGTTACAATTGTACCAGCTCTCCCTTACTGCACAAGACACTTCTTTTCCATTTACCAATTCATTTCTTTTCATTCAAAAATACATTTGAACAGAGTCTGGACAATTATGACAGCGTTTGTCAGATCGGCTATTTCCGGAATGTCCACTGACTTGACGGAAAATGCCGAACTGCGTTACATTAATTTATATAATAGAAATCATGAACCGCAGTAAAAGCGAAAGTATTTTGCTTTTACATACATTACATTGTCCAGGTAAGTCCCAGGTGATTATGCATCCAGATTATTACTTCATATTAACCTGGTAATAAACCATTTATTAATAACGCTTAATGCATGGCTCAGGCAACCTAATAAACTAATAATGTGAGCTAATTAGCTAATAATTAAGCGCATATAAGTGCGATAATTATAAAAGCTTTCGGGTTAGTTTGCTGAAATAATATCTGAATTAAATATAATATATTAAACATACTATAAACAACAAAAAAAATATTTTTAAATAAATAAAAAAAAAAAACATACTTATTATTACAAAGTAATGCCACTAGCTCGTGTAGCGTAGCAACGTTAGCCGGCCGTGGCAGCATAGCAACCAAGCTAACAAGCTTCATTCTATAATCCCCTCTCAGAGCCTCTATGCTTTAATCAACAATTAAATCTAATCAATAATGCATGTGATCGCAAATATTAAATCACGTACTCACCTTTAATACCGGCCATTGTGTCTTCATTAAAAAAAAAAAACCTCGGAACGTCAAAGACTCCTCCGTATATGTCTCGCACAGTCAACACAAGAAGAACGAAACCAGCGGCGCTCTAGAGTTGATCCAAATCGCATACCCATAACGTACTTCCGGTATGGGATAGTTTGTCGATCGGCTGTACTGTTGATGAAAGTACGCATGCGCTGGACAGCTACTTCCTTTGCTTTGTAAAAGTTTTTATTCGTTAATGCGATAGTTATTGTGATGCGAGTGTCATTGTGAACGCCTAATCATTCTTCTACATTTTGTTGTCTATTCTTGTATGGATAAAATAAAATTAGTAAGCTGTAAAAATGTTACATTTTTTATTACATAAAAAAATATTTAGTACTCTGCTTCTGCCATATATTATACTTCCGGTCGCAGACGGTTTTGTTTACTAAAATGGCCGCCGTGAGAACTTACACTCTGGATTATTTTCCTGAAAATATTTTAATTGAAATTTTATCCTACTTACCTGTCCAAGAACTCGTTCGCAATGCAAGGTGAAATGAAATTTCTGTAAACATTTATGTATATGACTGTCTTATCAGTACATTGGATGTGTCTGAAGACATAAAGTTATAAGAGATGCTCAGGTGCTGCAACCGGAAGTAGCAGTGAATATAATAAACAGAGTTTTCTGAGGTTTGTGAAATTTGAGCATGACTTTAATTGATTATTTTGATGTGTAGAGTGTGTAAGCGGTGGAGAGCTTTAATAAAAGACCAGAGACTCTGGAGAACTGTGGACCTTTCCACTTGGAAACGGGTAGGATGCTCTCTTCTCCTTTCCTTTGTCTTATGTTTGTGTTTTTGATACCTAAACAATGTTTTAGTTACAAAGTTTTATCTTAGTTCTTACACACGTTCAAGTGATGCTTAAATGTCCCTCAGGATTCAAGAAAATTAATGATTTAATGACTCTATGAGTGGGGTGCAGTTTGTGTCTTATTGATATTATGTTTACAAATAGGTATATAAGATGTCAAGCTTTAAATATATAAAAATGCTTTCTTGGTTAAAACAGTGGTTAAAACCCACAGCCATTGTCAAATCCAAAGACCAGGACTAACTGTGATCAAAGGAGGACTGAGGGAGGACACCTCAAAATAAAGTCCAAATGAAAGTGAGACTGGAAACCATCAAATACTTTTTGAGGCCAAGCCTTTTGTTTGAAACTGCACGAGTGATTAGTGATTTCTATAAGAAGGAACTACTTCTTGGTTGAGACCATGACCAAGTTCAAATGTCAGTAGATCCAAGATCTTGAAGATCCTAAGCAGTCAGATACAACATGAAGAAAAATTACTCCTGAAGGGGAAAAAACAATTCCAATTCCAAACAACTAACTACTAACTCTCTGTAGTAGTTGTATTATGCTTAAAATGTTCTTACAGTAAGTTTTACATTAATATTTGTGTGTGTGGTTGTGTTAGGTGACCTCACGGATGCTCTGGACGTTACTGCGGCAGTATCTTGGACGTGGTTTATGTTCTCTACACCTGCGTGGGTTGCTGCAGAGTTCACGTGGGGGATCTTTCCTCTCGGAGCCGTGGCTGCAGACTCTGAGCTCCAAATGCCCTCGGCTCCGCCAACTCACCCTCACTCACACAGACCTGCGTGGCCTGCACAGCTGCTCCTTATTACCTCCTAGCTTACAGGTAATAACAACTGGGTCAGTAAGTTGGACATATTATACAGATTTCAGCATAGCACATCGTCCATTCTAGAGCATTAAATACTAAAGCACTAATAAAAATAAAGTATAGATTAGGAGTATAAGGTTAAATCTAAACTACACCGGCATTAGCCATGTAAAAAGTTGCTTGGTTAATAATAATGTTAATAATATTATTCCCATATTATTTTATTTTATAAATTGCAAGCTAAACTGTGGGAATCATGTGATCTGATCAAGTTTGTGATGACTTTGAAGTTTTTGAGACTGTCAGCCTTAACAGAATTTCTTTAGATTGTTATTTGGCATCCATAATAACAATATTGTACATGTTTACCTTACAGGTGTTAGAATTGCGCAGCTGCGAACTTCCACCTGGGTTTTTTACCCAGAATCCCTTGAAGCTAATGCAAACTGACCAGACTGGCTCAGGGAAAGAATCTCAGACTTCTTGCTCTGGTTGTGTTATTGAAGCACTAATTCTGGACAACGTGCCATCATTCACAGACCAGCATCTAAAGAGTCTAAGCTTGTGGGAGCGTCTCTGGCGTCTGGAGCTGCGTGATGCGCTGCGTGTGACGGTGGCAGGACTAAAGGGCTGCGCTCCACCTGGTCCACATGCCCTAACACACCTCACACACCTGGAGCTGGAGGGGTTCAGTCGGCAGCAGATGGCAGCACTGGGTCTGGCTGACGGTTGGGCAGGGCTGGAAAGGCTAACGCTTGGTGGGCGAGAGGTTGCTCCTGGCCTGCTCTGCCTTAACCGACTGACTGGGCTGCGCTGGCTGCGTCTGCGTGGCTGCAGACTCACTGAGACTTTGGTGCTACGCAGCTGTGGCACACTGAAGAAGCTGCACATGCTCGAATTCCTGCAGGTAGAGTTTGCAGTGGAGGCAGAGAGAAAAGACAATGAGAGAGAGAAAAGGACTGAAAATGACCTGATGCCTGGACTCAGACAAGCACTGTCCAACCTGCTGCCCAAGTGCAACTTGCTGTTCACACAGTGTACCGTTATAGATGGTGCAGACTGACATATGGGGTGGGTGATATGGTAATGACTGTTACTGTAACTATTACAAGCTAAATCAAGAAATATTTTTTGAAAGTGTCAGCATTATTTTTAAATCCCAGAAGTGGATTTAAATCGATCAGAGAAAGACCTAAAAAATTATTACATTACATTATACACTCAAATCCGCCTAGCAACAAGCAGCCAATTGGATGCTAAATGTATTTAGACCAATCACAGAACGCCTACCAGCAATCAGGACATGAAACACTCAAATCTGCTTAGCAACAAGCAGCCAATTGGATTCTAGATGCATTTAAAAGGCTAACGGTGATCTGCCTAGCAACAGTTAGGCAATTGGATACTAGCAACTTAACCATCATTTTATAGTGTTTAGAACAATTTTTGCTTTTCATTAGCAATAAGCTTCTGTATAAAAGAGCATTTTGAAGACTGTTTTTTAACAAACCTCAGATGAAAGAGAATAACTATACAAAGAATCCTGAAAATAAAAATGTACTGTACTTTTTTTTTTTTTATTTTATTTTGAAACTGGTTGTAAGAAGGATATAAGGAGTTGTACATTAGAATATGATAATGATGTAGTATAATGTCAATATATTGACTTTAAACCTCATATATCTACATCACACAATGAGTGATGTTTTTAAATGATCTAATGGTTTTTAATTATTATATTGATTAAATAAAGTAATGGAGTTGGAACAGCATGTGTTTACTCTTGTGATAATTACATTTACAGGGATGAAGCTTCCATCAAATTAATGTTTTTTTGTTCAAGTGGTCAATGTCTAAAAACACTTTTAAAAAGCACTTTAAATGCTGTGGCATAATGCCATTTTCCTGCCTTTGATAATACTCGATCCTTCTGCTAGTGAAGTGAGTCTATAACATCACACACTCTTCACTTAAATAAATGTTAAATCTATGATGTAATGCATACAAACACTTCTTTAATTGTTCTGGCACGCTGGTGTTCTGGCCAACAAAAAAGCTCTGGAAAGATTTATGCAGATTTTCCGTTGAGCATATTGATTCTAAATTTATTATGAATGTGTGCTTATAAAATTATTTGATTATGAAATAATTCTATACAATTCTTTTATTATATTAGATAGCGTTATAAAAGAAGCACTGAATATAATGTGCTTAGTAAATGCATCGGTTGGCTTTGGTGATTACAAATAAGCAAAATCAAAGAGCACTGTACACCGATCAGCCATAACATTATGACCACCTGCCTTATATTGTGTTGGTGTCCATTTCAGCCCTGACCCGTCGAGGCATGGACTCCATTAGATCCCTGAAGGTGTGCTGTGGTATCTGGCACCAAGATGTTAGCAGCAGATCCTTTAAGTCCTGTAAGTTGTGAGGTGGGGCCTCCATGGATCGGACTTGTTTGTCCAGCACATCCCACAGATGCTCGATTGGATTGAGTTCTGGGGAATTTGGAGGCCAAGTCAACACCTCAAACTCGTTGTTGTGCTCATCCATCCATTCCTGAACCATTTTAGCTTTGTGGCACGAAAGAGGCCACAGCCATCAGGGAATACCGTTTCCATGAAAGGGTGTACACGGTCTGCAACAATGCTTAGGTAGGTGGTATGTGTCAAAGTAACATCCACATGGATGGCAGGACACAAGGTTTCCCAGCAGAACATTGCCCAAAGTATGACACTGCCTCCGCCGGCTTCCCTTCTTCCCATAGTGCATCCTGGTGCTATGTGTTCACCTGGTAAATGACATACACACACCCGGCCATCCACGTGATTTAAAAAAGAACGTGATTCATCAGACCAGGCCACCTTCTTCCATTGCTCCATGGTCCAGTTCTGATGCTCACGTGCCCATTGTTGGCGGTGTGACACAGGGGTCAGCATGGGCATCCTGACTGGTCTGCAGCTATGCAGCCCCATATGAAACAAACTGTGATGCACTGTTTATTCTGACACTTTTCTATCAAAACCAGCATTAACTTCTTTAGCAACTTGAGCAACAGTAGCTCGTCTGTTGGCTCGGAACACACGGTCCAGCCTTCACCTCCCACGTGCATCAGTGAGCCTTGGCCATCCATGACCCTGTCACCAGTTCACCACTGATCATTCCTAAGACCACTTTTGATAGATACTGACCACTGCAGACCGGGAACACCCCACAAGAGCTGCAGTTTTGGAGATGCTCTGATCCAGTCGTCTAGCCATCATAATTTGGCCCCTCGTCAAACTCGCTCAAATCCTTACGCTTGCTCATTTTTCCTGCTTCTAACACATCAACTTTGAGGACAAAATGTTCACTTGCTGTCTAATATATCCCACCCACTAACAGGTGCCATGATGAGGAGATAATCAGTCTTAATCACTTCAATTCATGTGTAGTGCTCTGTTTTAGATGCTATTGTTTCCCCAAAGGTTACTAGCTGCCCAAAGAAAGGGTAAAAAGCATTTTTATGTAAACTTTTGTCTAGCTTTATTTCCATTCTCTTCACCGTTTATATTGTTAACAAACCAAGTGCATGTGGCTACATCTGCTGGAAGAAAATGAAATTTCATGTTCAGTCATTCACTCCAAAAGATAAGTTTATTTTTTGTTTTTGTTTTACTGAATTAAATTAATTGAACTGTGTTTTGGGTATTTTAGTGCCAATTAAATAAGTAACCCTTGCATAAAAACACAATTTAAATAAACTTCATTAGCCTGTCACATGACCTGACCACTTGTCTCACCTGTTTGTCGTTTCATCTTAATTTGCACCACCACTTAAGTTCTGTCTTTGTCAGGCTTTTGTTGATGTCGTGTCTTATGTGTTGCTTTGCCTTCCATAGCTTTGCCTAAAGTCTGTAGCTTTAGCTACTGTTTAGAACATTACGATTGTGAATAAAGTGCAGATGTGTGCAAATTGTGTGAAATTAGTGCAATATGTTATGTGCCAAAATCTGGCTCATGATCTTTGTTCATTTTCACCTTCCACGGTAAAATCTGCAATTGCATCCGCCATCTCCTTAAGTGCATCCCAACAACTAGCACATCTCTACATCGCTTAATGTTGTTGCATTCAGATCTGAATTTGGTACACCCTATACTTTCACACCCTAACTAGTGCACTAGAAAAGGTAGCCTAGGGACATGTGAGATTCTGGTAATAAACCACACACAATTTAGGCCTGTGGAAATCTACAACATTGGAAAACATGAAAAAACATGAACAGTGTACACAAGCAGGATTCAATGCAGGTTTCTTTATATCAGTTTTACCCAGTTGTTTTGTGTTTGCTGTTCAAAAAAGTGGCATATAAAACTTATACAGTGATAATTTTACAGCAACTGATGAGATTAGAAAGTTGCTGGAAACTTGAGTCATCATTGTCCTGATGTGTAGTGAGCCAGGGTCCTTACCAGAGTCCCAACTCATGTAGTGATTCCTGACCTAGTGAACTAGAGTGCTGATTGAGACGAACCCTTTGTTAAACTCAGTCAAGTATCTTCACAGATAAATCAACTCAACGTGAAGAGCGGCTTTCTTCAGGAAACTCACTTGCACACATTTGATCTTTAGTATTATTATTATTATTATTATTATTATTATTGTATAACATTCCAGTTACAACATTTCAATATTCAGCAGCTATAACATTCAAGTTTTATGTTTCATTTTCACTCCAAATCAAGAGGTAGTGCGAAATCTTCTGAAGAAGTCCATTCTATGTACTGTATCTAACACCAGTCATTTCAGCCAGTGTATATGCACTGATCTGTGATAATGACATTTAATTGTTTCTTTGGAAACTCATGTGCTACAATAATGGTGCATTTTTTTTGCTCTTTTCTGTTTAGTAAGACTGCAAGTGAGATTGCTTTGGTTCAAGTTCACAGTGTTTTATTTGTCAGGCTGCTCTCGGTGTCTCTTTCTCGTCTTGCTCTTCCCAAGGTCTCTGTGGCAGGTTTTAGGGTCCAGAAGACTCCTGAGGTTTGCATATGCTGTTGAGATCTGCACCAGATGTCACTAATATATATGTATATACACAGTATCTCACAGAAGTGAGTACACCCCTCACATTTTTGTAAATTGTTTATTATATCTTTTCATGTGACAACACTGAAGAAATGACACATTGCTACAATAATAAAGTAGTGAGTGTACAGCTTGTACACAGTGTAAATATCTCAACACAGCCATTAATGTCTAAACCGCTGGTGACAAAAGTGAGTACACCCCTAAGTGAATGTACAGCCCTGTGTCATGTGTTACAAGGTCTCAGGTGTGAATGCAGAGCATGAATGAGACCTTGTAACATCAACGAGTCACATGACACGGGGCTGTACATTCACTTAGGGGTGTACTCACTTACACTGTGTACAAGCTGTACACTCACTACTTTATTATTGTAGCAATGTGTCATTTCTTCAGTGTTGTCACATGAAAAGATATAATAAACAATTTACAAAAATGTGAGGGGTGTACTCACTTCTGTGAGATACTGTATATTATCTGTCACTTTTTAACTAGTGTGTGTGTGTGTGTAGGTGTGTTATGAGGTCTTTGGTTTCAAGATGAATCTGCAAAGCAAAATAAAACAGACATTAGAATAGAAAAGAAAACATTCTCTTATTGGACAAGCAAGTTGTCTGTTATAGAACTCGATACTGATCCAGTACAATCTCACAATCTAGACGATTACAGCATTACAACACGTCTAAGATCATATTAATTAGGTCTACTGCATCCTGGCTGTCTAACCTGGACTTTGTCCTGAACTGCCTCCAGTAAACCACTCGTGCCTGGTCAATTGCTCGAAAGATGGACGTGCTTCAGGGTTTAAATCCAGGCACCATATTAGCAGCTGGAAGCACTCTGTTGAGATAAAAATGTAAAAAAAATAAATAAATAAATCAGCAGTTCATTTGAAAGTCATTTTGCTATATTTCACATATTTATCTTTATTGTGCATGTTTCTGCACTGACTCACCTTGAGACAAGTCGGGAAGCGCATTCAGGTACCCAAAATTAAAGTCGTCTACATCTAGGAAGGGGAGTCTTCCACTGAGGAAGTGAAACAGAAGTACGCCCAGACCCCAGATGGTAGCAGGAACGCCCATGTACTCTCCACGGAATATCCACTCGGGAGGTGAAAAGTAAATAGTGCCTGAGTGTAAAAGAGAGAAAGAGCGCAGATAGCAATGTCACAAAATCCTTTAAAAAATATCCTCCACTGTATTCCTTCTGATTCTATCTAGTGTAATTACCGAAAAAATCTTTGCTGGGGGTGTCCTTCAGCAATTCCCCACAGCCAAAATCAATGAGTTTCACTTCCAGAGTTTCGGTGTTGATGATGAGATTCTCGGCCTTGATGTCTCGGTGTACCACTCCACGGCCACAGCAGTGACGAGCCGCCCGAATCACCTGCGCCATGATGTCTCGAGCCTGTGCTTCAGACAGGGAACCTTTCTGAAGCTCCATGAATTTCAAGAGGTCCATACTGGGACTGGGCCGTTCCATGATCATCACGAATTGATGGCCCATGTCAAACCACTCCAGTAACTCAATAACGTTGCTACAGACAGGTTGCATGGACGTCATCATCATGAGCACCACCTCCGAGGGCACCACCTCCGTCATTCCGGGCTAAAATGAGAACAGACATGGGCTGGATGAGAATACATCTAAACTGCTAAGCAGAAATG